>VZTV01066896.1:11740-22809 GCA_013400875.1 Anhinga rufa
TGGCTTTGGGGGAGCGTTACGTAAGCGGGCGGCGGTACCCGCCCCTTGCCGCGGAGGGGCCCCGGCGCGCCGCCCCGCAGGTGTGCCGCCGCCGCGCCCGCGGGGCCCTTGCGGGTCGGCGCCGGAGGGCGTCCTGGAACGCCCAGCCGTGGCGTTCAGGGTCTGCAAGCGTTTCTGCACGCCCTGGCGGTGTTGATACGTAGAGGGGAGAAATAAACCGCTTGCGGTGTTTAGTAAAGGCTAAAGGTTTTTATTCGTGTTTGGTTTCCTCCCTTTCACTTCTGTAAACAGGGTTCTGTTGTTGTGTTTGTCTTCCCACCCTCCCTCTGAAATACACCCCTCCGGCCTTCCCTGGGAGAGGAATGAAACAAGAGTCAGCAAAGTTTTGCAGCACACCGCGTTTGAGTATTTTTAACCTTACTTTTTCTGCCCGCCCCTAATTACAGCTTAGTGTGGTTTTGAGTTTGGTAGGGGAACGGTAGACAGAAATGCAAAAATTAAGAAACTTATTTTTTTTCTGTCCTGCCTGGCATACGCAGCTAAATTGAGCTGGCCGCTTGCAGCGTCGCTGTGCGGTGCTGGGAAGGTGAGGTACAGTCAGCGCTAGGAGCAAAGCACCCTCGAGCTGCTTCCCCAGGGTTAGGCTGGCTTTGCAAAGTCCATTTGTCTACAGCCTTGTCTGGCGACGGGCTTGCTTCCAAAAAAACCCCCTGTAACCCAGGGTCTAAATAAGTTCATGTTGGAAGACTTCTTAAACTGCAGCAATTGGGACTTGCAATCTCAACTGCGCCAAACTTTCTGACTTTACATATCTGGAAATCTTAAAGACCCATCAGTGATGGGAAACCATTTGGTAAGAGGCAAGGAGGTTTGCTTTACAGGGAAATGCTAATAAGATTTCCAAGTATGTTCTCATGAGTTTCCCATTTTGAAATCATTCTTTTTTGAGGGAAATTGTTTGAGATATCAATGTCACTGAAGTGCTCTCTGTCTAAACTTATGGCCTAACTTGTCAAAAGTGTTGGAGCTCAGTCACTTGGAGTTGGATAAGAAGAGTAAGAATCTCTCTTTGGGGAGAGAGGAATGATTGGGAAGTGCTGTTTTCGGTAACTGTTTATATGGTTTCTTTTTTACAAGAGCTATTTTGACATAAATATAGTAACAATGTTTCCTGTAGACACATTGATATTTCTTTGTTTTGTCCTTTACCCCAGAAGGTTATTAATAGAATTATTTTCCTCAGATTTAAAACCAACAGAAGTATCCTTGACTGCTTCATGTTTTTTGTTTCTGTGTTGTTTTTTTTTTTTTTCTTCTGTTACTCATTTCATAATGCTATGTTAAGTACATGAGACTTCCCAGAAGGATTAAGAAGTGAAAAGTACTGAAGCTAATTTCTGCCTTTTTGGAAAGAAATGGTGGACTTAACCTTTAAACAAATCCAACAAGAAAAATTGACACTTTTTCCATATTTGAAGTCATGATACAAGTAGTAATAAATATAAATACTGTTCAATGGAATCTTAGAAACTGAAAAAAAAAGGTCTCGTCAAACTTCTATGCTTCCGGTTTTCATGGCTGAGAACTCACAGGAGTTGATATTTCAGGGTTATATACTGTGCAGTTACATATAGCATAGTTACCTTTGTCTGACAAGAGAACCTGCTCTGTAATACCTTGATTTTTTTTTTCTTTTGATACAGTACAGCCCAGAATATTTTCTGATGTGCTGTACTAAATATTTAGGGTGAAAACCTCTAAAATATTACACTTCTATGCTAAAAATAACAGGTTCTTCTCCTAAACTCTGAAAAATTGGAAGCAAAACTTGTAAGAAGTGCCTGTACCCACTGAATTGCATGCACCTTTTTGATTGTGTGCAGTTCTGTTTTAAAATGGTATTTGGAATACTTGTCCTAATGGTGTGCAGGTGGCAGAGGCTTCTTGTTCTGGCCTTCTTTTTTTAGGATGTGAAGTGTCAGGTGAAGCTTGAGCTTCCTGAGAGAGAATGCTGATAAAGAGGTTTTGGCATGTCTTTTATTTATATATAGAAAAAGGCTCATAAGCATCAGGATATCATAAGAAGCATGCCTGTTGTTTATCTGCTGAGAGTGGGTGGTAATAACGTATGGTACGCTAAATGAATGAGAACTCGGCCCTCAGAAGTCAGAATTTAACTGTTTACTCTCTATGTGCTTCTCCTGAAGTAAAATTGTTTTATTTTCCCTGTACTTGGCCACAGTGGACTACCTCCTTTGCTTTCTATTTTTGTTTTCAGATCTGAAATATTTGAGTAAAAACCTATTTGTTTAAGACGTTCATGGAGTTCATCACATAGGATACTGCTGTACTAGTTATTACTGAACCTGTGTTTAAGGTATTGGGTAACCAGTACTGATGTGCCTTTTGTGATGGGTTGACTTTGAGAATTTTTGCTTATTCAGTTTTGCTTCTGTAATATTTTTTTTCCTTTTTTCTTCCCCCCTCCCCCCAGCCAAGTATCCAAAGAGGGGAAAAAAAAAATCACTATGAGCAGTAGCAACTTTACAAGCACAAGTCCCAAGACTGGTAATGGAAGTCACAAAAGAGAATCTTTTGTGGACAGATTTCCTCTCTGTATGTGCTTAAACTCATCCTGGTCTTGAGACTTGCTTTGTACGATTGACAAAAACTGTGAGCTTCAAAGATTAAGTTCAAAAGCACTTGGAGAATGTTTTTTGGGTAGTTTGGTCAAGACCCCACTGAAGGTTCCAAAGATACTGGGTTATTATATAAAAGATTTCCAGCTTCGTAACATTTTTTTGAAAATTAGAAGTAGTTTCTGTGGCTCAATAAAATTGTTACTTATCTGCCTAGAAAATACATAACATTTTAATTGTATTTAGAACTCAATGAGTATCTATAGTCAAGAAAACTAACTGACTGGTCATAAGAGTCTCTCAAGAAGTTACACTGTTTACAACTGCTTCTTGATTGTGATTTAGAAAAGGGAGGGAAACCTTTTTGATACTTTTTTTTTTTCCCCCCGTGTTCCGGTTAACCTATTCTGAACTTAATTCAGTTTAAAAAGAACAATTAATTTCTTAATCTGCAAAAAAGGGGGNNNNGGGGGTGTGAAACCTCTTTACACTTCAATGAAAAGTGCGGTTTGTGAGACTTGATTCTAAGTGCATGGCAAATCAATTTGTCATTTAAAGAAGTATATTAGTTCAGATACTTTCAATAGATTAGCAAGTTGGTTTTTTTTTTCCCTCAAGGATGATGAAAGAGATTCTTAAATTTAGTTCATCTTCTCAATGAAAGCAATAATTTTTAAGAAAATGGGACATATAAATGTAATACTTACAGTAGTGCAAGTTTTGATACAATAACGGGGGTGGGGACAGACCATGCTGAAAAGACTAGGGCAAATTTATGCCTGCATGGGTGACATTTTTTTTAATGGAAAAATTCAGCAAGGTGCCACGTGGGTCATGGTGACTGTGCTTCTTGATTTTGACAATTCTGTGCAAAGGAGAAAAATACAGATGTTATTGCAATATCACCCACTTAATAGATTTATTTGCCTTTAATTTTTTATCTTCACTTCTCATAAGAAAGACCTTTTTTGTAAATTTTTCTTAGAAGAGGAACTGATGAGGAGAGGGGAAAAACAAGAGAAGTGTGACACAAGGAAATACTCCTCTCCCACCTGTGACTATTTGTGTTGCATATAAGCTGTATTTAGCCCTTGCAGACTGAGAGCGTGTTAAGTTTGTGTGCTCAATCCAGCAGAAGAAACAGGTACCTGATGTAATTAACAAAGATGAGTTTTTCTGTTTTGTTTTGTGTTTTTTTTTTTTGTAATAGGTTTTTGTTCCTAGTCTACAATGCTTTTCCTTGGAATAGTTGTTTTGTGTTTTGTTTTTTTTTTTTACCTGGGAAATGAATCTTCCCTAAGGTATAAATGGTTGTAAGGGTCATAAGAATACCTATTGTAAACCTCCACTTTCAAACATGTGATAGAAATGTTACTCAGCTATTGCAGAATTTTGACAAAATCTTTTTAATCAGTCAATGTGATTGAGCACCCTGGCATCCTGACCTTTGGGACTTGCTTAATTTCATTTGCAAGGGATGTAAGAATTACCCTTGAGACCCATCGGTGATAAAAAAGGCCTTGTCATGGCTTGAGAATTACCTCCAATACAGCAACTGAATCAGCTGCAAAACAAAAAACCCTAAAAGATAGTGTGTGTTGTTGAACTGGTAACCTTCCAGTATAGCTATAGTGGGGAGAGAACATTTCCAAGTTATTGTGAACTGTTAAATGCCGTCCCTTGGTCTGCTTTGGCTAGGTGGTTCTGTATGACCTTGGGCCCTGTGCAGAGTTCTGTGGCATCTTTCTGGTCTGTATCTTCATCCCAAAAATGCATATGTGTGCACACATATTGCTGCATTCACCTGTAGATAATAGCTGGCAGTTTGTGGTAGGTGTACTTGTGCCCTGCATGTAAGAGATGTAGGTTAAATAAAGTTTGTGCAAGTTGTGCAAGGTAATCTGGTCCATATGTAGCTGTAGCAGAAACTATTGCAAAAACTTTATGTCAGTACATAGAAGAAATATAGAAAGAGGGTTGAGTATGAGCGAAATACCTCTAAACCAATTAAGAGTTTAAGACCCCTGCTCGTTTGCTTTTCTTCTGTTGACAGTCTGGGTTGCCAGTACCATTCTCTGTTTTTAAGAGTTGTGTATATCAGGCTTTCACTTTAGAAATAAATGAGAATAGTTAATGTAATTGTCTATACTATTTTCTGTTAAAACTAACGTGCTTTTAACACACTGTTATGGTCAAAATATCTGTTAATCTTCTCCAAAGAAATATGATTTTAGAAATAAAAGCTGACATCTGATTAAAAGAATGGGTAGAAGTTGTGTGAAAACCCAGTACTGCATGCAAAATCACATTTATTTTCACAGGCCTGAAACATCTTTCACTTCCTAATTTCAGGCTTGTTTTGCTATGTCAAAAGCTAGTGAAGTCCATGTAGATGCAGCTTGAACTAGTTCTGTCTTGTTTTTTTTGTGTAACAGGAGAACAAAGCCTTGTTTAATAAACATTTCAAGAACATAATAATGTCAACGTTATCTGCCTGTCCCATTGTGCAAAGACAACTTTCTTGTAAATATTCTAGGACACACTTAAGGTGAATTAAAGGCTTTTATGGCTTGCAGAAATCAGGCTTAGAGGCTCTGCTTACTTTAAAAAGGCATCTTGGGTTTTATTATTATTTTAAAAAAATATATATATTTAAGAATTCTTTCCAATTTGAACTGCATAACAGCATTTTGTGCCCTCCCCCGCCCTCTGCCACCACAAGGGCCAGGTAATGTAGACAAGAGTATAGATAACGAGAAATACTTATGCTCTGAAATTGCTTCATGTCTTACACATACTAGAACAGTTGAATTACCTTTTTTCTTAGTTTCCATATCTTATAAAAATGCAATCTCAGTAGCTTTTGTCAAAATGGAAATGAGTGACATGCAAACTATTGTGGACAAGTCTTGCAGTAAAAAGTAGATAAAAGTTGACTGGTAGGCAGAAATCATTTTGGTTGTATCTGAGAGGCTGTTAGGGTATAGAAAGTATCCCTTACTCCTGAGTACTGACTTCCATTATACCATACTAAAATACCTCATACAATTTTCTGAGGTGGAAAATATATGTGTAAAATTAGTCCAGCAGTTAGGTTTGTGCTCTTGTTTTAGAGAAGTGTGTTTGTAGGATACTGCTGCTTAGAAACCATATTCAGAACTGGTGTCTGGGTTCCAGTGCTTGTGTACGAGGATGTGACTTTTCTGCACAGATACAGTCTAATGAGTGAGTTGCAGTGGGGACAGCAAAGAACCAAAAGGACACTGTAGGAGGAGGGGAACATTCAGGCTCCCCTCCCAGTGTCCAGTCAGTGTGAGGTCTAATGGGATTCGGATGGTAGGCACAGTAGAAAAGGGAGACTGTAGCAGTTTCATTTGCCAAACAGCTTAGTTATCTTCTGTTCAGACACTTTCTATCTTTGAAATATATAGCTTCCTTCCCCTCTGCATCCCTTGCCTTTTGTCTTTGAAACTGTGGTTCTCCTGCAGGCGAACGTTGACTAAATGTCAAAAATAACGTCTAAGTCATCATCCTTCTGCTTGGCTGTAGTTATATTTGGAAGTTCTTTGAAAATGCCTCTTTTTTTTTTTTTTTCCTTCCTACCTCTTTGGGGACAGATCAGCTCTACAGGCTTATGAACTAGTCAGTGGTTCGCATTCTTACGGGGAATTGGGAAGTCAGTGTAACCAAGTATGATCCAATCCATCTGAATAGGCAGATGTCATAAGTGATTCTTTTTTTCCCAAATGCCAATTTTTTTCAGGTAATGTGGAGAATTACTGGAACGTAAGAATGGAATTACTATATTTTTCTTCCAAGAATTAAAAGTTTTAAAAGGGCATTTGTATTGGGTTTGCATGGCAAGGTTTTGGTAGCAGAGGGGCTACAGGGGTGGCTTCTGTGAGAACCTACTAGAAGCTTCCCCCATGTCTGATAGAGCCAATGCCAGCTGGCTCCAAGATGGACCAACTACTGGTCAAGGCCAACCCAGCCAGTGATGGTGGTAGTACCTCTGGGGTAACATGTTCAAGAAGGGGAAAAAAAGACCTCTGTGGCAACAGCAATTTTAGCTGGAGAGAATGAGAATATGTGAGAACAGCCCTGCAGGCACCAAGGTCAGTGAAGAAGGGGGAGGAGGAGGTGCTCCAGGCGCTGGAGCAGAGATTCCCCTGCAGTCCACAGTGAAGAGCATGGTGCGGCAGGCTGTCTTCCTGCAGCCCATGGAGGTCCATGGTGCAGCAGATATCCACCTGCAGCCTGTGGAGGACCCCATGCCGGAGCAGGTGGATGCCCGAAGGAGGCTGTGACCCCGTGGGAAGCCTGTGCTGGAGCAGGCTCCTGGCAGGACCTGTGGACCCTTGGAGAGAGGAGCCCATGCTGGAGCAGGTTTGCTGGCAGGACTTGTGACCCCGTGGGGGATCCACGCTGGAGCAGTCTGTTCCTGAAGGGCTGCACCCCGGGGAAGGGACCCACGCTGGAGCAGTTCATGAAGAACTGCAGCCCATGGGAAGAACCCACGTTGGAGATGTTTGTGGAGGACTGTCTCCCATGGGAGGGACCCCATGCTGGAGCAGGGGAAGTGTGAGGAGTCCTCCCCTGGGAGAAGGAAGGAGCAGCAGAAACAATGTGTGATGAACTCACTGCAACCCCTGTTACTTGCGCTCCTGGAGGGGAGGAGGTAGAGAAAATTCGAGTGAAGTTGAGCCTGGGAAGAAGGGAGGGCTGGGGGGAAGGTGTTTGAAGATTTAGATTTTATTTCTCGTTACCCTACTCTGATTTCATTGGTAATGAATTAAGCTAATTTCTACAAGTCTGTTTTGCCTGTGACAGTAACTGCTGAGTGATCTTTCCCTGTCCTTATCTTTATCCATGAGCCTTTTGTTATGTTTTCTCCCCCCAGCTGAGGAGGGGCGTGATAGAGGGGCTTTGGTGGGCACCTGCCATCCAGCCAGGGTCAACCCACCACAGTACTCCTCTCACCCCCACCCTGGTCTGTATTAACAACTGCACTTAAAATTAATTGTTAGAACTGAGAACCACTAGGATGAGAAGATACTCCCCAACTTTTCTTCAGAAAGATCACCCCCAATTTGACAAACTTTTTTCTAAATACACAGCATATGATGTTGTGCAAGAAGTGAGTATTAAACATAAAATAATAACCATGTTTAAACATAGCCAAAGAGAGGAGGAGCTATAGCTCTTGAACAAGAATTCATATTCATAAAAGAGAAGTTTTCAGGAAATGGCAAGTGTTGGGTGTTTACATACCTCTCTCAGCTACTGCTGTCCAGCACAGCCCAGATTAGCAGGAGTTAACCTGAGTTGTAATACTGTCTTAAGTCCTCATTCCTGATACATTGATGAATATACCAGCTCCTAAAGACTCCAGTGTGTAGTGTTTCATGGTTACTTTAGAGTTCTGCTGGTGCAAAATGCCAAGTGTACTCCAGATTTTTCTTGCGTGTTAAAACCAGTCAAGTTCTTGATCCTATTAAAATGGTTAGTTTATGAACTTCAGGATCGCTGCTAATGGTACATCTTACTATATATGCTAGCTCTTACCATGGTGGAAATATTGTAGTGTTGTGATGCTATGTGATATCAGGCTTGCCTGTGAAGCTAGAAGTGGACATAACCATATGGAAGACATCTAGCAAGTCTATAAAGGCCTAGAGAGGCCTAGAGAAGAGCAGGTTGGCTTAATACAGTCTTTGGTGTTTCAGTCGTTTAAAGACATTTTTAATAAAGCCATGTTATCTCTTTAAAGTGGAGCACTGTTTTTTTCTTTTTTCTTAAAATCGCCTTCATATGGAACACTAAATTCGACAAAATGGCTTTGGGAAAAATTGTATGTGCGGTATTCCTGAATAACCTTTGCCTGGTGGGCTAAGGACTTAATCAGTGAGTCACCAGGTGAGGTGTTTTTTAACTAAAGAAAAAATGTTCTGTTAGGAACAGGTCCAAAGTTCTTGTCATTGTGATGGTAAAATAATCACTTTAACATTTGAACAAAAAATAGTACTCAATCTCCTGTTTTGGGATGAGTTTTAAATTGGACTGCTTTAGAGCCTGCGGTTGAATATGTCAATTTGTAGTTAATGCTGCTGTTTTGACAGGAGGAATTACACTGCTTGAACCTCTTCTTGAAGCTGAAGAGGGGACAAGACAGGAAGGGCTCAGAAGCCTGACTAATAATAAATGATCATAAATAAACATATGGCTATATTTAGTCTGCAGAAGCATTCTAGACAGCATTTCCTTCAATTATCAGGTTATTTTAAGGCTGGCTTGTGGTCTGCTAGTTGGAAAGTAATAACTGAGTACTGACTGAGAAAGGTGATCACACTCTTCTGGGTAAGATTGTTTTGTGAAATATCACTGACCCCTTTGTGGGGAAAATTGTCTTTGGACCGAAATATCCATATTTTTAATTTTATTTATTTATTTTGATGTATTGTAATGGTATGATAGTCTAGGTCAAGCTTGGCTAAAGGTACTCTTTCATGTGAAACACCTGAAAATATGGTAATTGGATTTCAAATTGTAAATCTAGCATTGAATTTTTTCTGCTTTTTTCCAAGTCGAAAGTGGTTTTAGTTAATATACTAGAAATTAGTAGGGTTGGTTGTAAGGCAAGGTCATTTATGCCAGTATACGGAAATCTTCCATCTGCAGTTTTTGTGAGACTGTTCTGCTCTCAAATCTTTTGACCAACTAAAATGGTGGTTTTGGCCATTTTACCATTCCCTTGCTCTCTAACAGAATACTATTTTTTGTGCTCTTAACTTTGTTTCTGACTTCCTGGCTCTAGCTTTTTAATATATGTACATTCCTTGTTCTAGGACTTTGATCCTTGAATGCTATATTATTATGCATTTGGATGATTCTGCTCACTATTGTTTCCATAATTTCTCCAGCATTGAGTCTTTCTTTCCATTTTAATCTGTGCTCAGTTTTAAACAAAACTTTCATAAAGATAGAAATTTTGACTCAGACATTGCAGTACTCATTCAGCTGGCTCTGTGTTAGATATATCAAATTACTTAGTGACAATATAATTTAAGAGAAAATAAAATCAATCCATAGAGTACAAGTAACAGGAGACTCAACAAGTCTGAAAGCACAGCTTTGCTTTTCTACAACTAAGCTTCATTCTGTTACCCTTTTGAATTTTTCCTTTACTAAATTCTTTACTAAATGCTTTGTATCAGTTCTATTCCCCTTTTAAATTTTTTTTTTTCTTAAATGCCTCTGTCTCCAGTCTAGGAAATACATTACTTTTTCTACTTTTCATGAACTTTGTTCTTCATGCTTTTTCTTTTCTTCTACATGTTTTCATAACTATCTTTTTTGCCTCTTCTGTTTTGAACCACTCTTTGCTTGTTGCACAAGTGTTATGATGCATCTCTAAGCATGCAGGAAGAGTAATTTGCTGCTTGTGTTGCTTGATTTAAAATGTAGACGTCTGTTTGACATCTACAAATACCTCTGTACTTCTGTCTATAGTGTTCTACATGGATGGGATACGAGGACTATGTTTAATACTTCACTGATACGCTGTAAATAGCAAAAGCTTTACTTAATTCTTCTTTCTTTCTTTCTTCTTTTTTAGGCATATGCATCAGGATGTGATATTGTGGTATTGGGGACTGACTTTGAAAGATTACAGATAATCCCTGGAGCAAAACATGGAAACATCCAGGTGGGATGTGTGGACTGTTCAATGCAACAGGGGAAGGTACGTACAGCAGCATTTCTAATAGTGTTCTAGCAATTAAGCACCTTCTCAAGAGCATGGATACTTGCAGGTTAATGCAAATACAGAAGAGTGAATATAAAATGGCAGGTTGGTTCATGTCTTTATTTGTGGTAAGCAGCACAGTGAATGTGAAATACTAATCATAGATGTGACATTGTAGAAGATATGTAAGGCTGTACAGGAAGATATAAATATGCACAGGGGCTGCATAGGGGAGAATTTGACAAGAATTTAGCAAGAATTTGACTAAAAGATGAGTCAAGTGGGAAGCAAAGGTGACTTATTCACTATGGCTTCACACTACTGGGTGTGTCATCGACATGCTTTGACATGTTAGTGGCTGGCAGCAGATGATTACTTCCACAAAAATCACTTTCAGGCCATCCAGAAAAATGACATCCCTTTCAAGCAATTCATAAAGGCTTGAAATTGCTCTTGGGCAGGGTTTTGCTTTCTTGAATTCTCAGCTTTTCTGTGTAGGTAAACTGGATCAGAAATACTGTATTTTAGACACTATTAGGTTTCAAGTCCTTTTTACAGAGGTCTGTCTTAATTGTCCTGTCGCAGCGAGAAAGAAATAACCAGGTAACTCTGTCTATTGGGATATCACAGTGTGATTAAGCTGTTCACCAGTTCAGTAGGAACTGTGTCTGGGTACATGTTGGCTC
>VZTV01066899.1:2806-18800 GCA_013400875.1 Anhinga rufa
CCTTTCTTCTTGTCCCCGCCACTGCTTGAAATTTCAGCAGGATTTCAGAAATTGCATTTTCTGTAGCTTTTCTTTCAGAATCTGTCATTCTTTAAGTGGCTGGAGAGCTGGTGGTTGGAGGTTCAGAGCATACGCACATACTTGTTGTATTTTAATTTCTACAAAATGTTCTGGCCCTGACATGTTCAGCCCAGAGCTATCTTGTACCCTTCCACAATACTAATTTTAACAAAACTTAAACATCTGGAAAACTAGGAAAGAAAGAATAAAATAATTTCAAAATTAAGCCTCTAAGTATTGAGAGCCATAACTCAGAAGCCTAGGAGGCACCACCCAGTTCTGTTAAACACCATGGGAAGATGCATCAAAGCTCCTAGCGCTCAGTGGCACCTCTAGCAAGGTCTTATTCTCTCCTCTAACGCTCCTCAATATTGCTGCCCCAAAGCTGAGGGACAGGACCTCGCTGGATCAGATGATCCAGGAAGACCTTGTGTGTTTAACTTGTTTCCAGTTCATTCAGTTCTCTCCCTCACTCTGCAAGTTACGCTTCCACAGTGGGAAATGTAGCTCCAACAGGCCTATTCACAGGACATGGTATCTCATGATGCTGTGAATAAATGTGTAAGAGTTTTCAGCACTAAATAGTGTCAGCCATGAAACAGAAAGCTGTTCTCAGTGATAACCGTATGGGAGCTGGCATGCTGCTCTAATAAAACCAGTGAAGAACGAGGCAATAACATATTTATATCACTGTAAAAACTAGAAAAGGAAAAAGAAAAAGATCTGAATTGGCATCATATGATGGGGATTTGTTTTCCAGCTCTGACACAAAGATCTTGTCTTAGCTTAGAAAATCAATTTGTTTTTGTCTTCTTCCATTTCACTCTATGAACCAGGGAATAGCAACATCCTCCCTCTAACTTCCCCCCAGTTTTGCTAATTTTCTGACCTGGAAGCAGAAAAAATATTTGTGGTGTCTTTGCACATTTTCTTCACATACTTTATTCCATGCATGCTTGGGACATGCACATCCCTTGTGTTTTTAAAGAAACTTGGAATTTAATGGGC
This sequence comes from Anhinga rufa, assembly GCA_013400875.1. Classification (NCBI taxonomy): domain Eukaryota; kingdom Metazoa; phylum Chordata; class Aves; order Suliformes; family Anhingidae; genus Anhinga; species Anhinga rufa. Next base: position 3,875 of record VZTV01066899.1, read on the forward strand.
AGTACAGGGTATTACTGTATAACAAAGTGGAAACTGAAGAGAGCACAAAATACTAAACTGAAAGGTACAAGCAATTACTGTCTTTAGAGGAATGCATCATTTTGGGGGTGATGATGCATCAGAATAAAGGAGGAACCTGGGGCTGGATCCAGCTCCCATTGAAGACAGAGACTGAGCTCTCATTAAGCCCAAGAAGAGGCTCAGCTATTCTCAAGCCCATATAAAATCATGCCATTGAAATACCATGGAAGAGTTAATGGAGAGAAAAGCAAATAATTAACAATTTACCCACTATATTTAGTCTTTTAAATGCTAATTTGTCCCATAAAAATACAAAGGAAAATCATAATCATATGTTTTAAAGAGATTACAATACCAGTTTGAGAAAGAATTCAGCTGGGATAAAAGGAAGTTGCCTTGATTTCTGCTTAAAGAAAAGAAACCATCACAAGAAAACAAAAGAGGGGGGAAAAATAGAGGACCATATCAAAGCATTACAAAGCTCTTTTGACTGAAAGGGATGCAAGCTCCGAAGGCTGGAGTCCAGTTCTTCCTTCAAATCCAAAATGTATCTGAGAGGCAAGCATGACACATTTGGACTACCCTGATGATGGTGAAAAGTCTCTGACTGATTTCAGAAAGGCTTTTGGTCAGAACCAGAATTCAAGCTTTTGCCAAGCACACTGATGTTCTGGTAAGGTGTTTGAGCTCTGCAGCTATCTCAAATTAGTGTGACAACCTGAGATTATACCACCAAGAACAAAACAGCCTAATAAAACTGTCTGGAACGGGAGGCTTTTTGGAGAACTGTCTGAAAGATAATATGCTAAATATAAGCACTCATGATAAATGCTGCTGTAAAGCTGTACCTGATAAATGCTAGTGAAGGATCCCCTGTTTATTGGCATAAATAGTAGCAGAAGGCAGCAATCACAAGTATTATCTTTTCCCATGGCAGAGTCTGCAGGAAGCACTTCAATTTTCTTTCGTGTTTTGGACAGAGAATATCAGTCCTGTAAGAACAAGGCAAATGTTCAAGTGTACAATGTTCTCCTGAAGAGCCTCACAGAAATCTATCCCATCCCATCCCATCCTCGTACCCTACCTTACCCTACCCGGGCTGTGAGAGCCTGTGAGCATCAAATCACCTAAAATTCATGACTTTTGGGCTTTTCTGAGAATAGAGAGCCGCTGAAGCCCAGTTGACACCTTTACCTCTCCCTTCCCTGTTCAGATTATTCTTTACCAAGCATTTTCTCCAGGGAAGTCTGCCACTAGATAACTGGAGGCCACTGAGTGGAGTCTATGCCTCACTGCCCATCTGTGGTCCCACATACTGAGCTTTGGTAACTGTGAAAGCATTAAACAAAAGCAATGGCAATCTCAAAAGGCTATGCAGCATCTTATTAGAAAGCAGAGCTGATCTCAATATGTGTAAAATACAATGAAGCATTGTATTGGCCTGGAGAAAAATCAGAACTACTGCTTCTCAAAGTTACCTTCATGGGTCCGACTTACGAAGCTAGTGGGAAAACTCCTGACTTCAAACAGACGTAGCCTATTGCCTTGTACACTGTGTTATGCTATGCCAAGGGCTGCTCTGCCTCCCAGGCACTGAGGTGTTTTCCATCACCGTGCTGAGGTCTGGATGAAATCCTGTCACTTGTGAGCAGTAGGTTAAGTCATGAGACAGAGCTTGTAGGTAGCTCCCAGCACCGTAAAGCCCCTCTACACAGGAGAAAACACTGAATCCCTCAGTCACTAGAGGATGTTAGCAGTATCGCTTAAGCAACCAGATCATGAAGGCACAAGAGAGAGCCCCAGCACAACCTGCAGAGGAGGGAGAACACGATTTCCATTTGGGTTAGTACAGTCTAACCTTTTTATTTATCATTACATGAGGTAGCCCACCGATTTACGAAAAAAATTGCTTAATGAACATTTGGCTACCACGTTTCAGACCTAAACATGCCTATTCAGGTTCCTCCTAATTTAAACAAACTCTCAGGAGCATGATCCTCTCCTGAATACACCACATGAATGAGGAGAAAAGCAGTTAACGCTGGCTTTCATAGACCCTCTGAAGGAGAAGAATCCAGCTCAATCATCAGACAACATCTATCAAAACAGTGGTAACCAGATGGCTACTGTCTCTGTCCTGTCTATCTCTTGACTAAAAACTTGGCTGGCTTAGAAAAGTTGAAGACATTTCCCTGAAGTCCAGCAGGTCTGATCAAAGGTATCAGGTAAGTAAGAAATAAAGCCCTGCTTTCTTTTTCTACCTAACATTAAACCATTGCTTTTTACTATAATGTTTAAAACCTGAATATCTAGCCATATTTAATCTTCTTCTAGCTCCTACCTGTCTGTCACCTGGGCATCTTACATTACCACTCAGAGGAGGAGACAGATCATACAAGAAAGACTCTGAGGCAGGAAGAAATTCAGCCTAGGTGCCCACATAGCCTCCATCCAAGACATACCTGTGCTCTCACCCTCTTTCTAGTGAGCAGGGGGTTTGCTGGGACACTTTTCCCAGCCTTTCCTGCTTTAGGACCATCAAGTGGATTGCAAACACATTGAATTTTGGCTGCTCAACATGAGTGAGAAAATCTCCACAGTAGTTTTAAAATGCCTGACATCTGGTTTCAATTAAGTTTATCTGCATTAATAAAATACATTTCTTACTCAGTGGATAAGGATATTTTTTATACTTTTATACCATCATCCAATAAGCCTGAAAAACTGATAAAAAGTACATTCATGTGCAAATCAGTCCTTTTTCATTTCCTTTTACTTTTTTTAAATCTTACTTCAATATTTTAAAATCCAACTTCTTTCTGAGTTGTGTAAATAATTTCTATTGACATTGTGTCCTGGTTTTAGCTGGGATAGAGTTAATTTTCTTCACTGTAGCTGGTGCAGTGCTGTGTTTTGGACTTAGTATGAGAATAATACTGATAACACACTGATGTTTTTAGTTGTTGCTGGGTAGTGCTGAACTAGTCAAGGACTTTTCCAGCCTCTCATGCTCTGCCGGGCGCACAAGAAGCCGGGAGGGGAGGGGGCACAGCCCAGAGAGCTGATCCAAACTGGCCAAAGGGATATTCCATATCATATGACGTCATGCCCAGTATATTAACTGGGGGAGTTGGCCGGGGCAGGCAGCAATTGCGGCTCGGGAACCGGCAGCGTCAGTCGGCGGGTGGTGAGCGGTTGTGTCACTTGTTGTTTGGTTTGTTTTTTTCCTTTTTCCCCAAGGTTTCATCTCTCTCTCACTATTTTTCCTTTTCATTATATTATTAGTAGTAGTAGTAGTTCTGTTTTATTTTAATTAGTAAACTGTTCTTATCTCAACCCACAAGTTTTCTTACTTTCACCCTTCCAATTCTCTCCCCCATCCCACAGGGGTTGGGGGAGTGAGTGAGCGGCTGCGTGGGGCTTAGTTGCTGACCGGGGCTAAACCATGACACATTGCTAATGACAAATGTCCAAAAATAAGCTGTCAGCCACTGGAGAGGAGAAGATGCGCATCAATGAACTGTGCTGAGATTCAGAGGGCTGAAAGTGACATATGGAGCCTTTCACGCTTTGATCATCAGTTTGGATCTGCAATACTCAAACTGACCTACACTTATAATCATGTGGTAATTACCTGGTTGTCTATGTATGATTGCTGGTCTCTTTTTACCCCCCCAGTGGGCAGACTCTGCTTGCTGGCAGTAACTTCTCTTTTGTTATCAATCTCAACCATTCAGTTAAAACTAAAAAAACTATTCTACCCCTCTCCCAGACTCTCTTTTCCTAAAAGGTCCATGTCACTTTTAGAAGGTAACACTTTACAATGGTAGCTATCCATCTTCCAGCTCACTTTTACTGTCGTCCTTTTTCATCTACTGTAACAGCGAAGGAGAAGGAACTCCTCTAGTGGGAACCAGGATGAAAGAAAAATCTTTCTCATTAAAGACTATGCTCTGCGGCACTTGCAGTCAAGTCCGGTGACAAAAACACAGACAAATGGGAGAAAAAGGTTTCCCAAGTTCTTTACAAACATCAGTTCTCAATATCCCACAACAACTCTGTGAAGGTCTCATGGACCCTGTTTATATGGACATGCAAACAAAGTTGTGGTCCAGCTTGTGTCTGCTGAGATAGTTCAGATCAGGGGTTGTATCATCCCTCTCTCGAAACACTACACTTTGAAGGCAAGCTTGCCCATCATTATCCCTCCTTGTTTCCTTCAGCCCCCAGGGAGGGTATCTAGCTGACTCCTAGCACTTTGCCTGTGTGCTCTGGAGACTTTTTCCATGTAACTTAAGCCAGGTTGTAGCTCAGAGTGATTTGCTCAATTTTAACAGCTCAAATAGAAGTCACAAAGGATATTCAGATCATTTCACTCCCACTCCCTTTGCCCTTTTCCCTGGGAAACACAGCTTTTGAAGAACTTGAAAATTGTCCCTTCAGATTTCCTGCTAGTGATAAATATATCTGTTTTCATTATTTTATTTCCCTGATCTTTGTTTAACAAAACCTACAAATGCACTTGTCAATCAAGTCATCAGCTTAGAAAATGTCTAGCAGCAAAGAAACGTAAAATAAAGCAGCTACAGTGTACTTTTCTGATCAGTCTATTAGACATTTATTCATTTGAGCAGTTCATATCTCTGTCCTACTATGTCATTTGGTAACGTCAGACATCTGAAAAATATTCTTTCTCTAGATATAAAGTCTGTAGCTCTCATTGAAATATTCATGACAAGAAACATTTTAGTCAATTGGTGAATTGCTATTACAGTTAAAACATAAATCACCACCATGCCATTACTATGGCATGAGACAACTTGGTGGACTTGCAGTAATTTATGAATAAATACAAGAATGGGAACATTGCGATAAGCTCAAAGTTGCCAACTTTGTGTATATCTTCTGTGTATATGAGAATTTGTGTATAGATAAGTCTGTAAACAATTTTGTAAAGAAAATATTTTTAAAAAAGAAAAAAAATCCAATTCAGTTACAAACTAACTAGCTTAGGTACTTGCTTAGGTGCTGCAGGGAAAGCAGCACAGAGTGTAAAATCCATCCAGGACTGTGGATAAGTCCCCTCTGAGCTCTGCCAGCTGTACCTCAGATCACGTAAATCTGAACTTATTTTCCCTACGTGAATGGCAATCGCTGCCATGCACACCATACATATCCCAGTCACAGCTGAGGAACTACCTATATAGAGTGTTAACTAGAGCAGCCCCTGTGTACTCAAGTGAAAAGAGCCAGCAGTCTGACTATCCTACTTAAAATAAAGATTTTTCTAGACTAGAGTCAGTATGTTCTGGAGTAGGACAGTCCTTTAAATGTATTTGAAAGAACTGGTAAGACGCAAAAGAAAGGTAACTTTTCCATGACAAAACACAATGACTTCACCTGAGACCTGCCGTATGGGGAAGCTCAGGACTGATGCTTCCACAACCGCGTGTCCTTATCCCTGTACTATCTGCTAGAAGAGTGACCTGAATTAAAGAAAACATAAATGAACCCATTTCCTGGGTTTGATCAAAAGCTCAATGAATTCTGTAAAATCATTTCATTGGCTCCTGGTGTTCAGCTCAGGCTTTTGGGAAGGCTGGTGCTAGGATATGTATACAACAATCTTTAAAAAAAAGACCCAGAATCACTCAGAAAAACCCCCAAACAACAAACCCCAAAATGGAATTACTTTCCATTATTGTTTTCCATCAGAGTACATATGCTTTTATAAACAAGCCTTTTCACAATATTACCCAGCATGTAGCTATCAGTATCTCAAACAGTAGTTTAAAAATCCAACTATTTTTATCTAATTTAACTATTTACCACATCATAATGATTATAGATCATATCTATTCTCAAATTAACCTTGGGGAACACTTAGATGCTCTGAGAAATGCTCAGAGGACTATGGAAATCTCTAATTTCTACATCAACAGAGGGCTTTGCATGCTTGGTTAAGTCTGGAACTGCCTCTTCCTAATTTGTTTCTCGAGATGAATATTTATTTGATTCACTGCCTGTTTCACAGATGCCTTTAAATGTATTATCATCAAGGAGCCTAGATGCAAAAAAAAAGAAACTCCTATTTTGCTTCCCCGTGTGTTACTAGTAAACTACTCAGTTATTTGACCTTCCAGTTAAGTAACATATAGAGCCTAACCTTAGATATACAAAAAGCCCATTCATTTTTGAGATGGGTGTTTTGTTGCTAAAGAGCAATTATCTGCTGAAGTATTAGCATGGGTGGGGGACTTTGCTGTAAAAACCATTTCTTGCATCTCTTTTCATGCTGAGTGGCAAGTTCTTGACTTCAGGTTATTATAGCAGAAAAGTTGGCAGTTTTAGAAGGAAGGCTGAGTAATAAAAACAAAAAGATCAACAGACATGGAAAGAGAAGTGAAAAGGCAGAAAATGCAAATAAACCAGATCAGAAATCTTAAAGAGAGATGGTGCCAGATTATTAGTGGCAGAGTCAGTGGAGTTACACTGCCCGCGCTTGGCTGAGTCTGCCCGTCCCAGTGAATCCATATGCAAAGCCAGCCATGTGCAATTGATCAATTCAGCTACTGCCATAAACTGGAAAATAAATTGTTCCATTAAAAAAAGATATTTTAGCATCAGCTATGATCAGTGAATCGCTTTCTCTGATTTTTCTCTGCTTTCCATTTTCAATGCATCCTTCCCCAGCTCCTTGGAATCTTCCAGTACATCTTAATTACCTGCAGTGAGCAATTGCCACTGAGCTGTGGGCAATGCAATGAATCAGTTTAAAAGTAGAGCGGCTCGTGTGCAACTTCTGCTACAGATTACCGCATTAAAGAACACTAGTCACCCAGAAAATCCCAGAAGAAAACATCATCGTGGTTTAAACCGAGTATGAAATCTATAGGTTCAAATTTGAACATGTTTCTTATTGGATTTGATTTACTGCAAGAGACCCAGTATAATTCGTGTCTTGTATGTAACTCCATACAGAGCTGCATAGAAGTCTCAGAGGCTGTTTCAGAATGATTATAAATAAAGCTGTCAGAAGCCTGTCCCCACAGGGCCATTTGTTTGTCCATAAAATGACAATGTTAATGCTCTATTTTCAACAGCTTTTTTCCATAAGTGTGGACATGATTTTGAGCTCATATGAAGTCCAGACAGCCAGAAATTGTAGCCAGGTCCTGTGGTGCCATTTATCCTTGTCATTACATCCTCAGTGGTTAAGATGTAAAGATCCAGCTGCCAATTACAGCAAGAGTAACCCTTGAAACAGATTAACATGTGCCTCAATTTATATCTGTTCAATGGCCTAATCCTGCTCTCAGGGAATTCTGTGAAAACTGCCTAACTCCACTGAAATCCTCTCCTGCCCAAACCAAGGCAGCTGCATTAACACAGCTGACACTGGGAAAGGCATGCTGTAAAGGGGTCAGGAGAAAAAATCAAGGTTATTCAGCTCAGTGATTTGAAGGAAGTACCAATTGCCATAAGCTACATACTGAGATATAGCCAGGAACAGCAAATAAGGATTTGGCCCTATTTGAGTAGGTGTAAATGTACTTGCAGGTTTATATTTATAGCCAAATATAAGGAAAGCTGAAATAGGGAAAGCAATGCCTTTTTAAAATTGGAATAGCTGTTATTCAGTCTGACTCTCTGGATTTATAATCAGCTTTATCAGTTTAATTTCACTGATAGTATGTTTTGTGACACCACCTTTCTCAGGTTCAGAGACAGCTGAACTCAGTTTATTAAAGCCCTGGGTATTTCTCATGCTTGATTAATAAAAATATCAGTATATTATATGGAATTTAGCAAAAGCAGGAAATTGAGATTTTTGGGAAGGTAGATATAGCTGTTAGACCATGTAGGGAGGACTACTGAAAATGCTAGGGGAAAAGCCAGACCAAACAAAGCTGAACTTGCCAAGAGAGATCAGTGAAGAATAAACACTGTATGCCTGGTAAGTTGGAAAATGAAGTCAGACAACACAACAGGCTATCTCTAGCAGTGCATGCGTTTCCCAAAAGCTTGACAAAGAGCTGACAGCCTTTCAGGATTCCCAGAATATGTATCCACTAATCACATACAAATAAGTGGGTTGTAAACATATTCAAATCAGTTTATCTATGCAAGGGCTGTCTGCAAAGCCTTTCTGTTTAAGAGCAGTGGGATCCGCTGGCTATCTCAGATGGGGCTGATGAAGGAAGAGGAGTTCCTCCATGTCAGGAGTCAGGGCACTGCTGCTCTCTGGTGTCATCATACTCAGCTGTTTCTTTCTAGCCACTGGTGCTCTCGTCTTGTATTTTTAGCAATTGTTGTAAAAAGACTTGCAGAAGCCAAGTTGCCCTGGTTGCAGCGACAGTCATCTTTTATGCAATCTCTTTCAAAACCAAGAACCAAGGAACAGGACTACTGGCAAACCACATGGCCCATATGCCACACTAAGTACTACCAAGAGCTGAGAGCCTTGCAGATTTGGCTTCTTGTTCTTGCCTCAGCTCTATCTTTCAAAGCAGGAAATCATACAGCCCTAAATGACTTATTCCAGATCTTTAAGTTCAGATACATGGATATCTACAGATATATTTTTAAAGTGTTGCTATTGTAAAGTAAGGTCAGGGATGATGCTACTAGATGAAAAGGAAACCACCACTGAAATGCAAAGCCAAAATTTTGAGGGGAAAAAAAAAGAGAAAGGTGTCTATTCAGCTTTATAATTCCCACAATGAAGCCAAAAATTCTTATTAATATTTCTGGATCTGAAACAAATCATACAGCCCTGAAGCCAAAAAATATTTTCAATATTTGTGGATCCAAACCAAACCATACACCCTATTTATATGATACTTATATTTACAGGAGAAATCTAACCTCAAGGGGACATCATGATTGTTATGACATTGAACTTTCCTTCTTCTCCAAGTTCACACATTTAACCTTCCCTTGCAGCATGCTAAATCAATGCATGCAAATCCTTTTTCACAGCTCTGCTCCTATTTAAGTCAATGGCAAAACTCCCACCAAATTGAATGAGGGTATAATTAAGCCCTTACCTTTCAGTAAACTCCATGCAGGTAGCTCACAAACCTATAGACTTGAGTAAAAATTTTGTATGTAGAGGACGCAAAGCATACAGAAAAATGTGCAAAATAAAAAAAAAACCACCAAGTGTCACATGCATTTTGGCCTAGTCTAATCATCTCTCTACTAATCCTGCCATTCCAATAAAGAGTTGTATAAAGTCTTGTTAAAGCAAGTCACCCCATATTCAGACCTGACTCTGAACAAATATACTGCCTATGGCATTTAAATTCAGGATGACTGATCTGCAAAAGATCATATTCTGTCCCTTTTCTTCATGCTGACACTAACTCTCAACAGCAGATTGCTGATTTGGGAATACAAATATCTGCTTAATGTGTGGCTGCACTAGGTCCAAAGAAGATAAGATAACCCCAGGATTACTTCTGCAGTCATTGTGCAAGGTGGCTGTCCCTAGCAGTAGGAAAAGTTAAATCTCAAGGATGCTGCCCTGAGGATTCAGGGGACTTACATTTAAAGGTATGTGTAGGATACTGAAGGGGAACATAACTGGCCATCTTTTAATGAATCTGGCTAGCAAACAGCAGAACTAGAGTTTTAGCAGAACTATAGATTATGCCCGGCTGCATGTGCAAGGCGTAGAGAGAGGGAACAAGTACCCAGCATGACAGGGTTTGTCAGAGTCATTAGAAAAATAATTTCTCCCCAACTCCATGGCTGAAAGTGGCATTTCAGGAAAAACACAGTTTGCTGTGACTTGGAAACCCCTACAAAACCATTGTTTGCCAGAAGCACACGCAGGCTTGTAATCCTTTGGTAAGTATTAGTTTTGGAAGATGGTTTTAGAACACCTTCCAACTCTTTGCAAACTGAGCTTGAGCTCCACGAGAGAGCATCCTGGAAGCCCTGCTCACCATCCTCTGCATGTAACCTTACTGGTTTGTCCCTCCCCTGCTGCAGTCCCCAGTCTTCCTCTGCAAATGCTGCCACACCGAGAGCGGTGCCACATCCAAGAGGTAGTGCCATGGTCAGTGACGTCAGCTGCTTTCCCACAGGAAGCCTCCGCAGGTCCTGCTGAGCCTGGTACTGCAGAGGTGTGATGCAATTCTCTTCTCCAAGTGAGCACAAGGCAATAACAGGAGTTAATAATTCTGCTAAACTAAAGGACTGAAAATAAGAGGAAAAGGAGAAGAAAGATGCTCTGCTAACAGGGTTGCCACCTTCAGATACGTCCCCTGAAGCTCCAGTCTGCAGCTAGGGGCTGTGCAATGCAAGGCAGGAGCCACACAGAGATGCTCGCCCTGCTTTCCAGCCACGTGCTGCCAATGGCGGGGCTTCCAGCAATGAAATCCAATGAGCAGCATCTTAATCTGGGAGTCTGGAAATCAGGAAAAATCTTTGTGCAAGCCCAGACTCATCTTACCACTGTTTTCCTTCTAAATCTTTGTCTTATTTTTCAGACAGGAAACAATATGCTGGAGGGACAATTTTGCCATGTATACGTAACATCATCTACAGTGCCCTGGGGGATGTTCTATATCCTGATGAGCAAAAAAAACCTGATGAAAATGTGAAAGTGTCATCTCTCAAGAGATGTTACAGGGATATATACATTTGTAATGCATATGTATATATTTATGTCTGCACATCTGGACATATACACACATATGTTTATGCATGTTTCACACATTTATATGTATGTAGGAAAACAATTACTCTGAGTTATACAGAGTAATTTTATTCTGGAAGTGGCATGTCAAATTGCAAGGCAATTGCCAGTATCCTTAAAGAAGGTGACAGAGGCCACAGAACCGCTGGAAATCTTTCAGAGCTCTGCAGATTGACACCCACTGCTAGAAGACTGACCTTCAGACTTTGGGTCTAGATGAGCATGAAGGTTCCCTAGCATGAAATTTAAACCACCTGTTTAGTAGCGCAGAGGAGTGCAGGCAGATGGTGCCTGCCTTTGCTCAGTGCGTGGCACGCAGCAGCTCCTGGTGCCTTGGCCGTGGCAGGGTTCTGTGCAGGTAATGCCCTCTCTCAGGAGGGATCCCACAACTGGCACCAGGCGTACCTCAGAAGCACCAGGAGAGCAGCAGTATTACAATCTCTGCCCTCATCATATGGGGATCTAGTAATCTACTCTGTCAAAAAAAGCACTGAATCGGATGGGGTGGCTGGGGACCACAGCAGCAGCTATCTGTGTCGTACACCTTTGTACTGTCACTTCACCCAGCAGAGGTGCAGCGTAAGAAGCAAGGCAGGGAAAACTCTACATCTGCCTGGCACAGAGATACCTCGCTGCTGCTAAAGCCTGTGATTTATTCCCTGCATGAACATCAGCTTCTCTTCCCATTGCAGGAGAGTGGATGAGCAAAGTTCTGATCTCCTAGTGCTATCACCCTTTTACAAGCTGCTGTCATTGTGCCTCCTGTGAAGCATGTCAGAGTGGGGCAGAAGACAGGGATGCTTCTCTGAACTGATGTGTCAATGCAATTTAAGCATTTCACAGCCAGATCCTTGGCACAGATTTTGATGGAAATCAGTGATGCTGTGTTGATTTACGTCGGTTACAATTTGGGACTACTTTAGTTTTGGAGAGCTGGACAAGAAGCTGGGAATTAATATTCCCTAATATATGAACAAAAGGAGGACCACTGAGAGGCTGGTATGGGGACTGCCAGGGAAGTGACGCTGGGAAAGCCTGTCTTGGCTACACAAGCTGGTGACCCTCAAGTCTCTGTTTCCAGATCAGCAGGCAGGTGTCACCTCTCTCTGTTTTAAATGCCCCAAATACAAACATTTACATGTAATCTGTTTGAACTTGTACTCCCTTAAGTCAAGGAAAAGAAACCAGACCTCATATTTAAGTCTTTTCTCTAGGATGAAATGACTTGCATCCTGACAATGACTTTTAGGACAACACCAACGTAGCCTGAATATGAAGTTTTCAAACTTAATTATACGCACTGAAGAGCAAACAAGACAATCTAAACACAAACACAAGCTTTCTCCCATGGTTTTAATTCCCAGTGACTCACATTGTAGAGATATTGTTTTCTTTTGGCCACTGACTGTTGAGATATAAATAAGAAATAAAATTTCAGGACCAAAGCATCCATGCCGGTGAATGGATACCATTTATGAGCAAGCAACAAATTGTTCACTTCATCAGTCAGGCTTTTCCTATTACAAAAAGACATTACGATGGCGGTTCCAGTGGTATGCCATACAGCTCGTATCCTTTTTAGCGTGTGTACAAACACTGGGTCAGCTCCCAGCTGAGGTGCTTCGTAGCCTCCTAAACACGACATGGACAACGCCACGGTGACAAACACAGTCATACATACAAAGACACATTTAGTGGGTCTTAAGCCCACAGAGAAACTTGTCATTTCCAATACAGCTATACCACTGATTTAGCAAAGAAAAAGAAACTTGAAGTCAGCCCTACCAGGTCAGAGCAAACCCCTAGGCAGCTGTGGGCCTTTCCTCTGCCTACAGCCAACTTTGCAAAGTTGGAGGGGCAGAGGGCTCCTTCACCTAGCGCCTGGGTCAGTGATGTGAAAGGTGTGTGCAAAACCCTTTGGGGACTTCCAGGGAAGCTTGAAAATTCTCCAGGGAGGAGAAAATTTCTGCCTCACAGGTGCCCTATCACAGGCTGCTGGGAGTTATTCTCTGCAAGCTTTTGGACTATGGCACAGTTTCGTTTTTCTTCTGTCTGAAGATATTTATTTGAATTTGCAAACAATCCTTGCGTATGTTTTTATGCATATGTTCTTTTATTTATGCTGATGATGCATGAAGTAGGTAGAATCACCTTCTGTGCCTTGAAGTCATGTACCAAGATGTTTTTTTCCACATCTCTGCCTGCTCCAAATACAAGGAGGTGTATCAGAAATGAGTGCTAATCAGTTTTCCTTCAAGGGAACAAGTGATCCAGGACAGTTTTTGCCAATCTGGTTTCCTGCTCATGAAAACGCCCTTCCTGGATGATGGCTAATTAGGTAATATACTAGTTTATCCTTCTAATGTACTGATTTACTTAGTGAAGCAAACAATATGCTTCTGTATTTATTCATGTCATTTGTGTAACTGTTTGCACATAGATCTTTCAGTTACTGTGACTTAATTATAATTATATTGAATTAGCATAAATGGTGCATTTTGCAGCTCAGGAAACATCCCCTTTTGATTTCAGGGGGCAAAAAGAAGTGGGACGATGCTTCAACGTTTGAGAATGAAACACTCATTAACTGTAGCTCAGTTTATGAACTTCAGAGGTTAAAAATTATCTACAAAAAATCTTTTAATCAAGATGGATCAAGTGTCTCCACTTAAACGCATTATCCAAATTTGCAGTCATCTCTAGTTAATGAGTCAGTCTGAATTAGCCTTTCAAAAGAATTAAGGGAAAAGAATCAACACTTTGATGGTGTTTGAAGTACAAGTTGAAGTAATTGAATCAATGTGTTAAATCTTAGATGAGATCTTTTAATCTGTGAACCAGCAATAGAGAACATTGTGGCTGAAACTAGATGCAGTGGTTAATTTTGATGAATTATTCTGTACAGGGAGGTCCCACACAATAACAGCTTATCTGAAAGCGGAATTTGCTTACGTTCACCTCACACGAAAAAGATACTATTGGGGTTGAAACGTGCCAGTTCTTCCTGTTACATTCACCTAAGAATTCGAGATAGATTTTATCCTTTAGTTCAAGGCTCAGACATGAATACGTTGTGAAATAAGACCTTTTGAGCAAGTCTCTTGAGAGTCCAGGTGGGAGGGATAATAAAACTTTTATCTTTCCATGTCTCTGGGGTGGCATCAGTTAACAGATAGGCTCTCTGCATTCCCACTATAAACCTACTCTGAAGTTCAATGAGATCATTAAACTGGGAATTTCCTGTAGTAGGACAGTAGGGCAAATCCTGTCTCCTCAAGGAGTAGTTTAAGTGAACCTGTTTTAACAAATGAACCAGATCTCTCAAGATCCTCTTAAGATGAGATCCTGCATGTGTAGGTATATAAGGGTTGGTACACAGGAGCTCTTTAAGCACTTTTCCTACTGGAATGAGTTGCTAAAGTCTCACTGGGTCTTTGTGTTAGTAGTCCTAGTCTCCTGGCTGCCCCCTCTCTGTGTGAAACTCCCTTTGAAGCAAACAAGACCTTACTTTTTGTTAGAAATTTCATTAAGGGTCAGAGTTAATTCCTGTAATTAAGATATGATGAAACAACAACCAACCAAGCATTTTTTTCAACAAAGTGATAACTTCAAAGCTATCCATATGCTTGAATATGACCTGTAAAACCACCTGTCCTCTTATGTTCTCCAACTGCGAGAACTGCTTTACTCACTGAAAGACCTCAAAGGACAAATAAAAGCGGGCATCAGAATTCCACTCTGAAAAAAATACAACTAGGTTCAAGAAGGGATAGCTGTTTTCTTTTGTGGCTCCTGAAAGCTGCAGAAATGGACAAAACATTTCTGAATTAGGGGCTCTTTAAAAACTGTGTGCCTCTCAGGTACCACACTATGAACCCGCTGGGAAAGTGAACACATGAATAAACCTACAAATCAGGGCTCTTACCTAAAATGAAATACAGAAGAGAGTCAAACATGAAGCTGGCCAGGGTTGGTTTAGCCCCAGTCTGGATGGAGGTGTGGCACTGCCACGCTCAGCCAGGCCACATCCAGTCCTGTCCCTGTACACCCGGGATCGAAAGCAGAAGCTGAAGGATGACCCAGAGCTGTGCCCGAGATCAAAGCACTGAGCTTGTTTAATATCTCATTCATTCAGACAACAGATTGCACTAGTTTCCTCATTTGCTTTCCCTATTTTTTTTTTCCTCCTCCTTCTCC
>VZTV01066901.1:1686-18969 GCA_013400875.1 Anhinga rufa
TGTACAACTAAGTACAAAATGATTCACAGGAAAGCTTTTGATGGTAAAGACGCTTTGCTTTACTTTCAAAATACAGCCTGGCACTTGGGAAAAATTACGTTCAAATGCAAAGGGAGAGAGAACTCACGTCACCCAGACAGTGGAAGCCTCTGTATCTGCAGCTTTAGATGATCTGTTATGTTCAAATGATTATTAAAAGACAAACAATGCAAGTGATAATGGTAACTCACACCTCCCCCTCCCCGGCACTGATCTGACCAAGCTTCTGACCAGGAAATTGGCATCCAGAATTATTATTCTTTTTAAAATAAAATCAATGAACACTAACGAAGTGGAGGGGTGGGGGGAGGGAAGAAGAAGGTAACAACTCAGAAGTAAACTGATTGCCCAAGAACACTGAAACTACACACAGCCATTTCTAGTAATCAACAAGGAGGCATGTTATCTCACAAACTATTTGTTCCACATTACATATTCACACACAATTTAAAGACTATGCTTTTGTCTTCAATCTTGTATTTGATACTATAAAATTTAAAACCTTTTCATATGACACAAATAGTTCTATCTTATCAAAAAAACCCAAATTTAACTTCATTATAAAACTTGGAAAGTTTACATTCTGGTATTATTTATTCACATCATTACTTCCAGATGTACATACAGAAAACCAACAATCAAGAGGTAGAAACTAAGAGTCAGTCAAAAAAATACAACAATTTCTGCATCGTAGTTCCACACACAAAGGGTTTTGTTTGATTCCAAAAAGTAATTCCTGGTGGAATCTGTTTTTATCCCAACTCAGATGCAATCACTTGCCCTTGCTTTGAACAGTTAATTTCTGGAAAGGCAACTCTAAATACTGGGGCACTATCTCTAACCCAGAAAGTGGTTTTCTAACTAAACCTATCCCACCCTGTTAAATGTATATGATTATGCTATAGATCATATACAACTATAACACATATGGTTCCAATGTTGTTTCTAGCTTGCACTCTTTGTTCAGTCTTTCTAAATCATACAACATAAGAATGATATAAAAGAAGAAAGGCAAACCAAATACTAAATGGTAGGGTTGGGATGCATTAGCAACACTTTACCAAAGACAGTAATACAGCAGAAGTATAGTTTTACATCCTTTAAATATTTTGAATTTTCACATATAACATACATGCTTTGATTAGTAATATTAGACAAGAGCCAAGTATTTTTCTCCATATAGGAAGCATATTTGGAAGTATTAAACACACCCAACATGTACGTCTTCTTCAGGAATTTCTATATTAATATAAAAGTAGAAACAAAACAAAACAAAAAGTATTTTCAGTAAATGCTGAAATGTTGCTATTAGCTACTGGAAGAAAAAACACACTCTAAGACAGAGGAGACTATTCCTTCAGCTTTTCCACTGTGTGTTTGGTAATTAGAAATATTTTAACCAGGTCAAAAGCATACATCACAGGAAAATATCAGTGCCATTTTCCTGCAATAGCCCAGAACTACTGATTATTTTAATAAGTTCTATGCATTAATCCACATGCTACGTCCCTGTGGGTTTACATTATGAGTTTGTTCCATTCTTATGGCAGACAACATCTCTCATAGAGAAGTCAGCAAAGAACGGGCTCATTGAAATCTTCCATTCAGATACTGACCCCCGGTTACGGTCATGGGACATTCAACAGTCACTGTATGCTCAGCAATGACTGCTGTTCAGCCCAGAACATCTGAGTCTTTAAAAATAAAAAGGCCTAGATGAACATGCTCTAATTCCCTCAGTTTTAACTCACCACCTTCAAACAAACCCTGAGAAGTGCAAGAGGGAGCAGGAAGGAGCCCAGTGCTGGCCAGCAAAGCTTGCGGACAGGAATGCTCCACTCCCCATCTTCATTGAGGGCTTTGGCACACACCGCTCGCCTCTGGACCAGAGGTGACAGTGTTTTAAGCAATGCCATGGTGCCCCTGACTAAATAGATGGCAATGTATTTACACAGAACAAGTTCTAAGCTCACTGAATAACCTATTAATATTGAATTAAGATTTTCTTTTCCTCACACGCATCTCCTTTGGTTATCAAAGTCAGGCATTCTTTTAAAGCTGCAGTATTATTTACAGAAGCATTCTTCACTTTACTGTATTGAACGGGAGCCTTAAAATGTAGATAAAAAGTAGAATAAAGTGGTATCAGTGCATTGCAGTGGCACCTGAGGGAGCTTGCTTCCTTCAAAGGCCATCTGCATGTTATAGAAATAACATCAAGGCCGAAAGTATAGCGGATTTTGTCTTTTCAGGGCAAAATAACGATATGACTTTGTAACAGATTGACAATTACATTTCTAACAGGGGTAGGTTTCCATAGTGGTCAGAAGTGACCCACTCACATAGAAATCTCTCTCCCAGCTCTGTCTGAGAGGGTTTCAGGAGAGGCATGGCAGCACGGTCTCTGCATGCTCCACCACTTGCCCCTGTGCTCATGAGGGCAGCTGCAGGCCACGCTGCTGGGAAAGGCTGAAAAACAGTTGTCCTTTTGGCTGAAACGTACACCACCCTAGAACTAGACACACTCATGAGTGGCCAAATGATTTTAAAGGTAATGTTTAAAATTTCTTTAGGGTATTTTCTTTGAAAACGAAATAGGTGGCCCATGACCCTTCACTATCTCTGATAAACCCTTACTTTGCAAGTTTCTCATGCACGCTCCTTCTCTGGCAAGACTGGTACAGGAAAATACCTACTTGACTGTGTCCAGCCCCAACCCAAACTAAAGAATTTCCAATGTGTTTGTAGGAATGCAGAGGGCAGTCACAGAAGCCAAACTGATCCAAGGGTTTCTGTTTGTTTGTTTTTAATCTAACTCGATGAGCAAATCCTGCACAAGATGCTTAGGAGCTTTCTGCACTGGGAGTTTCTGTGCATCTGAGACCTTCACACTGTGAGCATCTTTGCTAAGATAACATAAAATTTCAGAGCACATAGTTAATGTTCAAATGGCAGAATATATTGATTCTCTGCCCATCCCCTAGTATCTTAAGTTTACCCAGAAGACTATTTTATTTAATTAACTTGGTGCTTTATTAATATAAATATTCCACTATTGATCATAAGAGAAGCTGACGCATGTTTGAGTCAGGCATACATCAGATCCATTTAATGGAGCTCCACTTAGAAGAGTAGTTGGCTCTAAATCAAGGTAAATGGTAGCAAGTGCTCCTTTGGGATGACAGGGCTTAGCTGAATCTATAACATTTTTACAGAGCTAGTTTTTTTAAAAGCAGAAAGCATATGGAAATTAGATATGAAAATGGTCTCTCCTTGCACGTATCAATTAAGCATGTCAATACCTTAATTAAATTGTTCAACTTAATGAGATTTATACCAATGAATATGTTTTATAGTTATAATAGCTTTTTTGGCTACTGTTCAAGATGTCAAATAAATTGTGAAAAGAGGATTAAAATAGTAGTAATTGACATTCTGAAGTGAAGCCAGTATTTTTTTCTCTCATTTTTTTCCTTCATTCATGTGATTTTGGAGAACATATAAATAAAGTAATGAACCCTGTAATAGCTTTGCTTTTAAAAGTGTCTTTCTTTTCCAGTTCTAATCCTTCTTATCAAATTCTCTGTCCAAGTTGCACACCATTTGAATTAAGAAGCACTTCAACCTGAATTATTATAGGCCTTTTTCCCCTTTGAGGCTCACTATTACGCCTTTCTTCCAAGTGAAAAGGAAGAAAAACTTTCCTCTCCAGACATGCAGTTACTATAAAGACTTCCATATCAGACTATGTTAGCATAATGTCTCGAGGTGCATGGATCTTGCCACACCAACGATGGGGGATGGGGATTTCTACTCCCATCCTGGACTTGCTTCAATTTTGTATCCATCATCTTTGGTCAAACATAACTTTCCAAAATATAGCCAAAAAAAAACAACAAACCAAAACCAACTGCCACCCCAGGTCTCTCACTGGCTTCACTAGCTTCCCATTGAAAGGCAAATCTAAGGAACATCGATCAGAAACACCTGCTGTATTGGAAACTCTAGAATAATGAATCCCAACTGAGGTTGCCAGCTCAGAAGTAATAAAATATACAACACATCCTTAGAAAAAGGCAGAACCAAACCAAATGTCTCTTGCAGTCAGAAGGATGGACAATTCTCATCTAGGGGTCAAGGAAAAGTATTGGATGCTACCTTTCCTGGCATAATTACTAGCTCTATCCTAAATATACTTCTGCAACCTTTATGAAGTCATAGTCTGTCTCTGTGACTCAGTTTTCTGGTATACGTCAAGGGACATGTGCCTTTATAGGTGAGAAGCACCTAACTTATATGTAAAAATGAGTGTGTATTCTCAAGTGAGAAGTGCTACAAGAGAGCCTTCCCTGTTCCTGCTTGCAGACCCCCTCAGCAGGACTGCAGGTGACCAGACAGCAAAAGCACCTTTTCCTCTGCCAAAAACAGACTACGGAAAAAGTTCCGTTCATGTGTGATTCTTGCTATCATTGCCTAGTAACTAATAGGAAAAAATGAAGATAAGAAAAATCTTCCCAGGGGAGCTTCACGTACAAAAAACCTAAGTAAAATAAGAACATGTATTATTCCTTCACCTTTTCTTTCAGCTGAAGGATTTACTGAATTTTCTTAGAAAAATGATGTCAAAAATTTTGTCAAACCTTTGCATAACTGAAATTTCAGGTTTCTATATATTACACTCCAGCTGGGAGATTTTGCCTGTAAATATTTCAAGAAAGTATTTATTTTACAGTCATTCTATCATCAATACTGGGCTTTGTAAAAATTCTTACTAAACTATCATTAAAAACCAAATATGACTTGACAATGGTCATTCAGAACTAAGAAATGTAGTAGCTATATGCTTTTTCATGTTTTCTCCACTCCAAAGTTACCGACAGTATTTTAAATGATACCCTGGAACAACAGTGAGACACATGCATTACAAGTGCTTTGACTTTATTTCTTATCCTTATTAAATGTTTCTCTGTAATGCCAATCTAATTCTTCTCCTTTGTCAAACCATTAAATTGATTTCTTTAGCTGAATACCATGGCAGCATTTTCTGTGACAGTGAAGGATAAACTCCTTGATATATAACAGATTCTTAGGTTAAAAAATCCTAAGAATGATGGCCAAATGTCAGGAAAGAAGAGCAGGAATAATTTATATAACCCTCATCCTACCTCTCTCTGCTATTCTTACAAATATTCAAGATTTAAACTGATTTTAAGTTGGTTAACATAAGCAGAATTTGTCGTCTTTATAACAATGTTTCTTATATACTGAAGTACCATTATTTAAATAAAATAGAAAATAATTTCTTATTTGATTAGGGTACCCACTATTTTCTTCATATAGTTGAACTACAACCAATTGTTTTCTGTTGAAATTGCATTATTCCATTTAGATTGGTCAATTAGATTCTGAACATCACAGCTAATCATTTCAGTGTAGCTTTTTATCCTTTTACTGCAGTAGTCGATGGGTAAGGCTAAAGAATTACCAAAAGCTAATTCATCATACGTTTCTAACTTTTTATCAAAAATATCCATTTCAGGAAAAAATAACTCATTCCAGCCAGCTGATGGCCTAAATAAGATGTTATAACACAAAAAAGTAAAAGCTTTTCACTTGATTTGTCTGCTGTGACTGCTCCATTAGCAGATTCTCTTCACTACAATGTGAGTGTGAATGTGTCTATATCCGCAACCGTTCCGCACTGTTTTGCAGAGACCAGTATGTTAGAACTGGTGTCTTACACCACTGCTGACTTTGAAGGTGAGTCTGCTTCCTCTGCAAATGAAGAGCAGCTTTGTGATATTCCAATTGCCTCGTTAAATGCAAAATTTGACAGATGAGCAAAGCGTCATTAGATTTGTCAACAGCAGCAAATAGCAGTTTATGTGCTGTGCTGCTGCTGCGGCTTTGGGCTTGGGAGTGAAAACAATGACACCGCTATCACACACTATTTGCATATAATGCAATTCATGCTTAAAAAGAAAAAAGTTAATTCTTCTCTGACTTTAAGCTGACTTTAAGCCCTAATATACTATTTTAAATACTGCTTCCAAAACTCAAGACCACGATGAATGTGTTCTTTTCTCAATATTCAGATTTGCATTTTTTTTTCCGTTGTCTGCACTGATGACATTAAAATGGTTTGTTATCCTGTGATACATTCTTGAAATATCTCCCTTCTTTCATTTATGCCTAAATTTAATTCTCCTGGTCATTCATGAAACTGCAGATATATGGGTAATATTTTTAACTTAATTAAAAACTATTGGAGTTTTACTTTTGACTTCATTTAAGACTAAACTTCATTTTATGTAAAAATGGCTGACAGATGTGACCTCTCAATATATCGCTATTAGGAGACAGCAGTATCTACATGATTATCAGACTTTAATTTTTAGCTTTCCTAGGGAACATCGGAACTCAAGAAACAAAGAAACAGAACACAACAAATTGACAGGTTATATGAAACTTTTAAACAGGCATTTATTTCCCAAGTTCTTCATCCACTAAAAATGAAAAGCGGCACTAGTTTCAGCTTAGGCAATATTAGGAAGCGAAGCTGAAAACCCTGATAATTACTGAAGTCTTCCACATTTACAGAATAGTGGAAGGGATTTTATTGGTTATGAGAGAGTAAATTTAGTTTTTCTTCACCGTGTTTGCTCTAAGCCAAGTATACAAGTTTGTTATAAAATATGCTGTATTGTTCTTGGAAAAGGATGCACAAGGAGGCACACGTATTCAAAGAAAAGAAAAACATCTAATCAAAAGACCTCGTGTGGGACCAAACCATCAGTCATCCTTACTAGGAAAGTCATATTAGGCTATTTAAATGTTTGACTGATTATACCTAATCATTTGAGAGAAAGATTGTTTTTACCGCAGCGTTAAATGAGACCCCAGATTTGGATAGCTGACTTCAAATCACGGAAACTACAGAAGCAAAGCTGGAATGCCCTAATAAGCAGATTTTCTCATTACTAAAGAAGTTGCTCAGAACTATTTCTTTTTTTTTTAAGAAGTTACAAGGTTTTTTGGACAATTCAAATGGCAGACATGACTGCAACATGAAACTCAACTACTTTGATGTCATAATATTTTAAGCCAGTATCTCAAAGGCAGTATTCTCTGCAAATGACAAATTGCAGGAAACCCAGCTTCGCTGTTACACCAAAATATACGGTCCTTGGTGCAGAAGTGTCAGAACATATTTTCTGGAGAAGTTCTTCCAGTCCTCTGATGCTTCACAGTACTCTAACTTGCAGTTGTAAACATCAGCAAAAAACCCACTAATTCACCTCTATTAAAACGTATCTTCAAAAGGAAAATCATACTCCTTTTGCAAGCTGCCTCCCAAGATCTCACTGGCCTCCTTGGCTTCCCAGCGCACCACCGCTCATGCCACTCAACAACTTTGCTGCAGTAAACTTGAAATTAAGACCTCAGAATGGAACACTTCAATTTTATGAACAGGGAACAAGGTTAATTTACTTTAAAACTAGGCTTACAACACATTCCAAAAGAAATAACTGTTCTTCAAATAAAACAGACCTACTGGTTTAATTAGTTATTACTTTAAGCTTTACAAGATGAAGAGGTATATTTTACTTAAATGCCAAATTATTATTAAAAACATACTTGCCAAGGGAGAATAATTAGGGAATATGTATCTTATAAATATATTCATGTTTAAAATAATAAAGATGTTTCTTCAAATCTAAGTGTGCTATTATAGAGAAAAGAAAGTCGCAGTAATACAGGTTGTTAGCATATAGTGCTCTATTATTCTTTCACTGAACTAGAGTTCTGTAGGCTAAAATAGGAAACATATTACAAATATTGTCTAAAACTAAGAAAATATTTTTAATGTGTAACAGTAATACTAAATACATCATTTTTAATCAAATCAGCTAAGATTAAATGAGCCAAGGATGCATGTCTATTGGATAAGGGATTGACTTAATGCTTACTAATGGAAAAAGGAAGAAGATTACCCAATATGCTCCACCTTTCCGGTGGGTCTGGTCAGAGTTAGTACACATCAGAGAGTTTCTCCATGTATGACACGGGTATAACTTGCCTACCTGTGCCACAGTGAAGTCCATTCTGTCTTACCATCACAACAGTAGCACAGCACATCTAAAACTTGGATAGCATTTCTTATTTTCCACTTCAAATGGGAACTTTTAGCATTAAACCAGTCAGAATTGCAAGCTCAGTACTACTCAGCTTACGTTAGAGCAGTATATATCAGGGTACCTTAAAATTCAATGTGTCATTTTTTCAACATGCAATAAAGATGTTACAAAATATTAGACAGATACATCTAGTGGTTACCAGAGTCCTTTTTGCATGAGTTCCTGGTTATGAGCAGAAAATATTTCCTTAGATACCTTCAGCAGGCCTAAATTAAAAAAGATTCAGCTGCTTCCATGAGAGGAGGCATAAAAAAGTGCACCTAATAAAAAAAAAAAGGTCTTTATAGCAGGTTGACCCGCCACATTCCACTTCAGTGGGGAAGAAGAGGTCAGCATTTGCACCTCTTTCTGTCCCCTCACCCTTTCTTTCACAGTGCTTATAAATCAACCAACAATTCTAAAGCAGGCTGAACATTTTCTAAGGGCAAGACTATCTCCCACGCTGCCGTCATAACGTTAGAAACCTCATACCAGGCCTAGTTTAAAGATTAAGATCTTTAAGGTCCTGAGCTTTGTTGTCTTATGGACAGCTCAGCCTTAGGCAGCTTCATCCAGCTCCACTGCACAACAGTGTGCTTTAAGCAGAAGCACATCACATCACAAATGCTACAAGGCCTCCAAAAGAAAGAGGTAATGATCCCCATGTCTCAGGAAAAGATCCTTCTGGTGGTAGCTGCTGGAGAACAGAGGATGGGTAAAGGTTGCTGCTTGAGTGGTGGCAGCTTTTCATTTCTCTCCCCCTTTTGTTTTGAAAGGGAAAAACACGAGTCTGTAGGGGGTTCACAATTGCTTTTTCAGCTTGGTATAATGACAAAGGTTGGCAAGCATCATTTCCAAAAGCAAACTTTTTCTCAAGGAAATGGATGATTTTCAGGTGACTTTACATTTAAAAATCAGATTTATCCAAAATAACCTCTAAAACCTCCATCTTTTTGCCAACATTGCCAGGAACTGAAATCTCAGTGGTCAACTTCTATAGCTTTTTAGTTGCAACCTATTTTATTAAGAAAACAATGTACCTTCAAAAGTCTGAATACCCATCTTTATGGTTTTAATGTGCTGACAATGGCAATTGCTTGGGTGAATTTATTAGGACTATGCATTTACCTAGTAATTTAGGATAAAACAAATTGTTGCTGAAGGTATTGTATCTAAGCAAATATTATCCAAGCGGAGGCAGGAGAGAAAAACAATTAATAAAAGTCACTAAAATATGAAACTCATAGCTTCCTTTGTTCTTCATAATTTGAGTGGCTTACATTCTCACGCTTAAGTTAGGTCCTTATATCCTTTCAAGAAAGATTATACTGAAGTGTTACCTAGTCAATACTCTTTGAACCACATGCAGCTATACAT
This sequence comes from Anhinga rufa, assembly GCA_013400875.1. NCBI lineage: Eukaryota > Metazoa > Chordata > Aves > Suliformes > Anhingidae > Anhinga > Anhinga rufa. Next base: position 11,280 of record VZTV01066901.1, read on the forward strand.
ATATATTTTTTTAATAAACTGAAATTAAATCAGCGAAATTTTATTTTCTGGGACACATTATTCAGAAATATGTCATGACACGAGAAACCAACAAGAAGAACAACAACACACACATGCCCTACATGCACACAAAACCTCACGGCCATTTAATAATTAATGGGAATAGGAAAGAAAATCAAGAGAACTAAAAATTCTCTGTTTGAATCCAACTATCATGACCAATAAGGAATGCAGTATTTTATTCTCAGTGACCACTATCACAGATTGAATGTCTGCAGCCTAGAATATGTTTTTTTTTTTCCTCCTGCGCTTTCATCATGTATGAGCCAGCCTGATCATTGCCAATGCCATGTTTAATTTAAGACATTGGGACTTCTCATTATAAGTAATTAAGCAATGTAATGGGGCTGAGGAAGTCATAGAATTAAAAAGCTGATTTCAATTGCTTCTAAAGTTCTCTGGGCTCTAACCAGCCTCACATCCCACCACAGAGGAACAGTAACAACGAGACCCACAGGGATGGCTCTCTTAGTCCCATCCCACACCCTCAGACAGTATCTATGTATTCCTGTCTGGTTACCTTTCCTTGCTTCCACCTCTCATATGCTTCTTTTTTATATTTGAGTTTTGTCATGGACTCCTTGTTGTTCCTTACCACCTTTGCTTGAGTCCTTGGTCACTGGGATGGAGTAGTTGAGCTTGGAGATCACAGAATCACAGAACGGTGGGGGTTGGAAGGGACCTCCGGAGCTCCCCCCGTCCAGCCCCTGCGTGAGCAGCACCCCCAGAGCAGGGGCACAGGATCGCGTCCAGGCGGGGTGGGGATGGCTCCAGGGAAGGAGACTCCACAGCCTCTCTGGGCAGCCTGGGCCGCTGCTCTGGCACCCGCACAGCAAAGGGGTTTTGCCTCAGATTTCAGTGGAACTTCCCGTGTTCCAGCTTGTGCCCGTTGCCCCTTGTCCTGTCGTCGGGCACCGCTGAGAAGAGCCCAGTCCCACCCTCCTGACACCCGCCCTTCAGATACTGATAAGCCCTGAGGAGATCCCCCTCAGCCTTCTCTTCTCCAGGCTGAACAAGCCCAGGTCTCTCAGCCTTTCCTCCCCAGGGAGATGCTCCATCCCCTGAGCATCCTTGTGGCTCTGCGCTGGCCTTGCTCCAGCAGCTCCCTGTCCTTCTGGCACTGGGGGCCCAGCACTGGACACAGCACTCCAGCTGCGGCCTCCCCAGGGCAGAGCAGAGGGGGAGGATAATGATGATCCTTGAATCAACACATCATGCTTCTGGTACACTAAATGTCACCTAAAGCCAGTCTGAAACTTTTTGATTAACTGAGTTAAAAATATTTTAATGTAAGGGTTCTCTAGAAACATCTTATTGTATTTTATTTCTTGGTAATATCTTTTAAGACAGCAGTCAACTAAACTCCTCATATGATTAGACAAATGGGGTTTGTTCTCTTTTCTGTAGAGAATTAGAAATTTTGTCTTATGCTTTACTAATGAGAAGAGGGAGAAAACGGAGAGGAGGGAAGAAGGGAAATGGAAACAGCGGGACTCCAACACACTGTATACTTAAAATTTTTGCAAAGCAGTCTTGCTGTTGTTAGTATCACTGCTTCCTTTTATCTTACTGGAACTATGATTGTAGTGACAGTGCCATGGTATATCCCAACACAGCATGGAGCAGGGGACGTGTTCTCATCTGTGTATATGCATCATTTACTGTACTTTGCACAAAGCATTACTGACTGCCCTTCATTACTGCTAATGGAATCTCAAGGTCAACGACTAGTCATAAATGTCCATTCTAAATAAAATGTATTGAAGACACCCTGCCCAATGTCTTTTACGCAGGTTTCTGGTGAGACTAGGAGTGTCAAAAACCCCGTTGACCTTTCAAGATAAAAAACATTATCAGCTGCATGAATTTAGATTTTAATCTGTTTCAATTAACTGTACCCACTGAGATTATATATTTCCTGTGGGCTATTCACAGTTTGTGACATGTTTTATCAATATTCATTTTCTCTCCCCCATGCTCATAGTATTTCTCCCACGTGGTGGTCTCCTATCATGCATATGTATGAGGCCTCTGGTGGGAGTACTGGTATTATAACACTACTGTAACACTCTTTGGCATTTTGTTATTAAAAAAATATCTCTCGTGTGTTTAGTTTGCATGTCTCTCCCTTCTTGCACAGAACAGCTGTAAGCCATTAAGAATAACCCCACAATCCTCACTGGGCAGGATGAATAATGTGTTTGAACTCATACATAAAGAAGAAAAAAGACGATGATCTGGCAGAGAAAGTATAAAGCCAACCAACCAACAAAAAAACCCCACAAACAAACAAACAGATTCCGCACCACACGCACACCCCCCACACCTTTCCAACTCTTCTGCTTAGAAAGCTGCCACGCTGGATAGACTCGAAGCATCTGCAGTGACAGACCAATGTGTCCTCTGCACTAAACAACATGGAAACTCATCCCAAGGTCCTAGCAAGCACTGATTTTGATGATATTCAAAATGAACTGCTGTCTCAAATATTTCATAGCGGTTTGTTATCATAGAGAGGAACTGAATTTCTGGAAGAGGGACAAGCAAGAACTGAACAAAGCTACAGGTTGCCTGGGCAGAACTGTATGTTGGTTTTCTCCACTTCGCTGAAGACAAGTAAGTAATATGAAAATAAATTTTTGTACCAAATAGAAAGTGATATTGAATAGCTATCAGCTCTTCCCCTCAAAAGGAAGGGCCTTTTAATAACCAGTTTGCTTTAAACTCTGAAGAAGGGAAGCAGGGAGTGGGAAAGCACCAGACAATGGATCCTCTGATGGAGCGCAAGGCGATTACAGCAGACAGCCAGTTCAAGAACAAATGAAGAAGGAATATCTAACCAATGCTAGAAGATACGATTAGAAAAAAAAAAGACACGTTTACAAAACAAAAACCCAAACTAAACCAAAACCCAAACCAGAAAAACAGAGGCATGTCCTAGAATTACACGGGAAAAAACACCAATGCTATCTGCACTTGTGACGGGATGGTCAACCCAGCTGTAGGCCATTCCTATGCTGACACATTATTTATAAAAAGGGCAAGATATTACACATGTAGTACTTTCTATACTCTGACCATAGGATAAGGATACTTCTGGTATAGTTCTTTTTGCCCATTTGAAGGCCAAATAGCAATCTGCTAGCAGAGGTCGCAACACAGGTGCAAGAATGCGTTGAAGCAGTGATACTAACTGACAACATAGAATAGGAAAGCTGTCAATGGTCTTTGAATTCAATATAATCTAGAATTGTTCCTGAATGCTTTTCTGTCAAAATCCAGCCCTTCTGACAGATGCTTTACCCAAACGAAAGAATCTCTTTCTAGCCATTGTCTTCACTACTTATTTACCCCAAGCTCAGTTAGTTCAGAGAGAATAACGAAGGTCCCATTCCAGAACACAGAGCAACTGGGAATTGGAGGCCCTAGCACACTTGTGTTACTCAGCCTTTATCATAGGTATAAATATTTAATTTCGTACTACACTAGTCACTTCTGCATGAACATACTATATTCCTCTACATTATATGCAGAAGTCTGACTGGTGTGGGTGATACTTAGAACATCAGCAATTGCATAAGGGTTTATAACTTCCCCTAGAACATAAGTTATAGCACAGGGATTTACAACTTTTCCAAACAAGACTGAAACTGCTTTATTTATACTGCAGATCTGCACAGTACTTTTTAGGTTGGGGTTGGGTTTTGGTTTGGGTTTTGTTTTTTCTTTTTTTCCCCTTCCGTGTAAGAGAGACTCTTCTTTTGACAGCAGAATGTACTGGATGATGTAAAAAACCTGCATGTAAAAATGTTTTGGAAATGTTGTTAAACATGTCATACATTGGATGGGAACAGGTTAACAAGAGAACATGGAAATGTTTTCATTTGGCTAAATAATTTTTACAGAGCAAGAGCTACGGCCATACTGTATATACACCAGTCTGTTCAGACCACAGCGGTTAATTTTATAGGGGTTTGTTCAAGCATATTGTTTGTTTCAAATGAGCTACATTAGCCAGATGCCAAGCTGATACAATAAACTGCCATGCCAAATCTAATGAATGAAGAGAAAGAAAGCCACATGAAGAAATTTTCACATGAAATCAGGTAATAACAGGAAACAAAAATTAAAATATATTAAAGTAAGTTTAAGAAGTCCAACACTCAAGTTGTAGAGAGATTCTGAACATGAGGACTGATATATTGCTGCCTTTATCATACCTAGATATTTTACTCTAGTAAGTAACAAAAATATTTTTTTAACATGGAAGCACTGGGACTTTAAATCCAGAAAAAGGACTCATTTTTTCTTGAGGGATAAGAATAAATAACAAGATTAATTAAACTTTTATCATATTGATTCTTAGAACAAAATTTTGCATTTAACTACATTGTTGTGTGGTTAATGCTCACATCAAACAGGCCTACAGAGGCTTCCTGAATACAGGCAAGGAAAGAGCAGAAAAGGGATGCCTGGGCTCATTACAGATGCTAATGCAGTTTAATGACCAATTTTTTTTTTAACAAGGTAAAAGTGATGTAGGAGTCCAACCGTGTTGCTAACAGAAGCTAAACGAACCGCAAAAGGATAGAAGTGTTGTGATGTGCATTATTAACCCACTGCAAGATAAGCCTCTATCAAGAAAAGTATTAATGGCTCAGAAAAACTCGCTACCCTTTCAGCTTCCACTCTCTGAAATTATTTGCATTTTCAATCCCTTTCTATATAGATTAATTAGAAGTGAATAAGTACCTGAAAGAAAATAGCCAGCAAAACAATATATACCGTTTATATTTCAAGGGGCAATATAAATTTTTTCAAACACTGGCTGCACAGCTGTGCTTCTCTTTACATGAAGAGAGGTAGCTCTGCTGAATGTTGGGTTGATCCAGCATGGGATTTCTTGAGTCAACAGCCCCACTGCGGGTGTAGCAAAACTAGATGGGACCATCATTACCACCGCAGTAACCAGTGCTTAGAATGAAATGCTCAGCAGAGGGATAAATGATACCATTAAAGTATAACTTCCTCCTGCTTTACAAGATGCAGGCAGAATTTAAACTGTCCCAAAATCACCACAGCTCAGCAATATGAGCCCTCCAAGGTACGTTACGACATTATTAGATGGTGACAAGATGACTAAAATTTAAGTCAGGATTGGATCTGCTCAGTAACACTAGCTGCCACATCTTTCCTTTCTACTTACAACATATATGTGTATATAAGCATACATGAACTTAATATTAACTCTGAGATGATATATAAAAATTATATATATTTCCAGTGCTATCACTAAAATAGGCCACATTTGATTAATTAGCTGCAGAAGCTCTAAAATACACACATAACAGTCAAAATTAACATGGAACAGCTGCATTTCATGAAGGAGCAACCATTATTTAGAAAAACTAACATTTCAGGTCTAAGCCTAAAGGTGCTATGAAAGTTCAAATTATTACTAACATTGGAATAATTTTTTAAATTAAGAATAATCATACCACATTATTGTGAGATTTCAGAGTAGACATAACTATGTCTATGTAAAAATTCAGCTCTGCTATACTGGAACAACTAGGTTATTCAGAATTTTGATTCTTAAACCATCCCTTTGTAATCAGGTTTCATGTGTAAGAACCATTCAAGTTTTTTTCAGATTTCTTCTGGATTTTATAATACTAAGCAACTAAAATAAGGTTGGAAGGATATCTGCAGTTGTAGTGGGACAAAAATGCATATCAGTTTGGCTCACATATTGTACAACTACACCCAAAACCACAAAAGCTTTTAAAATGTGTACATATTTTGGTACTTGCAAACTTAGAAATAAACTAAAATATATTTGCCAGAATGAAGCTTCTTTTTCACAGAGTGGCTGATCTCCCAGCTTTTGACATTACCATAAAAGCCAGATGAAGTTCAGCAGTGGTTGCGCAGTGCTGTAGTTTGAACAATCTCTTATCTGTATTTAAGTGAACTTAGAAACTCTGTCTCATGGAAAACACATAGCTCACACCTCAGCATTAACCACTTGGTGTCTTTTGCAAGAATTGTTTTAAAAGCTAATACAAGGTCTATACGAAGTTTCTCTGTTAAAGATTATATAACTTAGCAATGGCTTCGTGCTACATAATGGCACATATAGATGGTTTAGAAGATTCATTTGAAAATTCCAATGGAATGACTCTTTCAGTCCTAGCAAACCCAAACCACAAATGTCAGCCAACAATCCCACTGTAAAATGTTACCTGGTTTTCTCCAAGGGAGGCAGCCGAATTACCAATACACCACGCAGAAGTCACTGTACTGAAATACCTTCTTAATCTGTACTGCCGCAACACTGATAATTAATTATATCATTTGTGGTTTTGATATTAGATGGAAGATAATAAAAAGTAAATTGCAGCACACAAAAGGAAAAAAGATATCTTCCCAAGGAGCAGATGATGTTTAAATTCAATACAGTAATAAAGGGTACTTGTATAGCAAGCAGGCAAATCCCTAGTAAATATAACAAATGAATCCTGACACAAGTCCATTTAATATACTCTCACATCTCTCTCTATGCATGCTCCTTCCACTAAAACTCCATTATGCCGATCCACTTTAACATTACTGAAACTACTGCCCTCAGCTCTGCCTTCCAGATAATTCTTATGACCTGGGCATTTTGCTCAACTGCCTCCTTGCTACTAAGGAATAAAAAGAAAATGTTTTTAAAAGGTGATTCTAGAAATACTAAGGTTTAAGCATAATAAAAACCGTACCCTTTAGTGTTGGAGAGTGCTGCTTGGGGATGTCATGAAAGAAAATACAGACACACCTTGTAGACCAAAGATGTGTGAGAAAATACATGACCCTGTTTTGGAAAATGAAGGGGTAAAGTTCCTATAATAAATGGACACTCTTCCTCTGTAAAAGACTGTATAAGTATTATATAGAAGCTACATTACAAAGAAGTCTGCTGAAGTAGAAACTGCTACCTTGCAAAAACCATGCTCTTTACCCACACCGACATCCTTTGCCCTAGTACCAGTTGCTCACAGGGAATGTGAAGAAGCAACTGAATGCAAATGAGATGGATAGAACAAAATGACCTCAAGTTCAAATCCTATAAAATACCTCTAGCTACATTTTTACAAGCTCTTCTTAGAGATATGTTTAATTAAAATAAAAGCATGATATATGCCACTGTGAAAAGCTACTCTGATAACCAGAGTAGCTAAGAAATAACGACATAAAAGTTCCCCTTAAGAGAGTTATTTTAGAAAGGCACACAGATTACTGCATCTGCGGCTTGTGGCCAATTTATCATATGCCTACTAATTTTTCCAATGCTTCAAGTGTGTTCCCGGAAGAGTTTACGGAAAAAGAAAGATAGAGCTTTTTTTCTATTCTCTGCTTCGCTAGGAGACATTATTCTCCTACTATTCATGATACCATTTTGTTCTGAGGAAAATTTAAAAAGGAGAATCAGTACTTGAGCCTGCTGGACTGTACCTGATGTCCAGTATGCTTTTAGTTACAAAAAAATACACATTTCTTATTTGCTGTTGTGAGTTTGCCAGGACAGGCTTGACAAGAAAAACCATTTCTTTTCTAAAGATGGTGTTTGCAGAGGTAGTATGTGCTA
>VZTV01066905.1:275-14536 GCA_013400875.1 Anhinga rufa
GAAATAAGAAATAAGCATGATTACCCTAGGCTTATTGGATACCTCTTTAAGTACACAAAAACATGCATGAAATAATTGACCATTTTTCTTCAAGTGTATGGGGGCACACCAGGAGTAGCTCCACAGAGATTTGTGAAACAATATTAACTTAAAAGGTTAATGAAGATGGATGCAGTGCAAGCTTGGATTTTGAAGCCATTCCACAATGGTTAATAGTTGAGAAGACAATCCCTGAGGCCCCCTTTGGATGCTTCTCCAAAGCCAGTATACTTAGTGGATATCACTAAAAGGAAACAACTTTTCATGAGGCACAAACCTAACAAAGGTGCTTTCTGGCGAGTGTAGCTTGGGACTGTATGTCAAATAAAATATCATATCTTCTATACAGTCTAGCTATAAAACAGCAAGAATGTTTAGCTATAGAGAACCTAAACAACTTAATCGGCCACAACATATTTTTTACTTTAAAAAGTAGGTGTAGGAGATTTGCTAAAAGATTAAGAGCAAAATGTACAGTAACTTGAGTGTTCATATCCATAATACTAAAATATGGAAATCAACATTTTAGCAATGGTACTTGTCTGCCAATGTTAGTTACATCTACCATTCATGATATGCCATCAGTATAAAATTCTAGTAATAGCCTCCTATATTATATATGTCATCCTTAACACTGAAGAAAAAAAAAAAAAGAGACCATGCCACAAATCATAAGTCAAATAAGGTCCTTGGGCAAAGCTTCAAAGAATAATAGTAATGATAATAACAATAACAAAAACAATAAAAAAAAACATTAGGTCCCTTGCAATGAAATATTCATTTATTCTACCTAGTATATGAACTTTTGCCCTCAGTTGATATCAATAAAACGTGACACTGAAATGTAGCTAACATGACACATTTTGCCCAGATTTTAAAGAAACTCTTTTTAGTATTCCTGCATAGATTCCTGTGGATATAATGTTAAAGAGAATGTATGTATGACTTATGAGATAGATCGTACAGTTTCATTAGAAATCCCTTCACTCTTATTTTTAGAATTCCTGCTTATTGCTTTTGTCATTCCAAAAGATACATTGCTAAATGTATCTCTGATTTCTTTTGCCCAGCTTCATCATTCAAATTCAACCATGTAGTAGATTTTTAATCTATGATAAAATATTATCCAGGAAGAAAATACTGAGTCAAGAAAAGAATCTGAATGTCAGTTTGCAGACCTAGATGAGCCTGAGATTCTCAAAACAATACTAGGAAACAAGTACCTTTGTCCTTCACATTGATGGGCAAAGAACCGAGTCTTTCAATACGATGTGTGTGACGACCTACATCAAAGAAAATGGGTACAGAAAGCTGATGATTGTTTTTAATCTCCTCAGTTTACTACTACAGCACCTAACATTTCCAAGACTGGAATAGAGAAAAAAATCATTCTTCATATTTAATTTTTAAAATTCATGTAAAAGAGGAGGAGCTCCCATATAACTAGAGGACTGAGTTTTCTCCACTTCATTTCTATTCAGGATTACATCACATCTTCCAACACAGCAGAATTTTAGTCCTATTAAATAAAAGTGGCTTTAACTGCACTTGGAATAATACCTTGTATTTCATAAAAGGATGAAAGTTTTACACAAATAGTGCCAAACATGGTAGAAACAGAAATTCTTCCTCATTCTAAGAACAGTCTCAGCTCTCATTGGAAGGGACCACTGGCAGTGGAACAACCATATTTATCATGGCATGCCAGAAGTTCTAATGATATGTATGGAAAACAGAGATTATAAACAGAAATCTGGAAGTGCCCACCTAAGTACAACACCCTATCCATATCTACAGCACTCATGAGTCCTTCAGAGGGAAGAAGAAACAAGAACGCAAATCTCAAACCAAAACGATACCCTCCCCCATATTTCTTCTGCTTTGCTATACCAAAGTGACACTACATGTAGAGGAGGAAAAAAAAAAAAGTTTTCCAGGTGATCAGCCAAACCTAAGGCATAAGATTAATGCAGTATGGATACTGCATGTCAACATCTTGGATATTCAAGGATTCAAATCGCAGAATTTTCTGTACCACCTGTTTAATCTCTTAGGAAAATCCTATCTCCCTCATTCAAGCATTCTCCTCTTTTACCAAACAATATGTTTCTTTGATTCCTTCTCATCCCTTCACACTGAGACAACATTTGTACTTTTACATGATTATAACCAAAGATATGATGTCTCAAAGAAGGGCATGATTTAGGGAAGGACCCCTTTGTCAGAGATCTACCTTCCTGCCTCCTCCTTGCCTGCAGGATAGCCATACTAGGGAGGTTGTGGGGGAGGGGAAGAGAGAGCCATGACCCAATGATGGGAATCTGCAGTTTAAGGAGGGATTGAAAAACTACAGAAAAGTGCAGAAACAGACAGTTTGGCTTCATCAGGGTCAGAAAAGAAAACTTCTAGAGGCCAGAGTGCACTGAGCACATTTGGCTGCAACTCAAGAAGCCACTGGGCTAGCTGACCCCAAGTTAGACAGCATGGACACAGTGGGCAAGGAAAAAGTTAACTGAAACCCTTTGTATTTCTCTTCTGACCTGTTCACTTTGAGATTTTGCTATTTAGAATGTAAATATTCCCATTTAAATTCTAACGCTTTCTTCTTTTGTATTGTTTGAAAGCCTCTTGGTCGATTCTGGAAAGCACATGCTAAGGAAGTTTAGGCTGTTTTACTCAAAGCACAGGGCTCTCAACATCACAAGTGCCACCATTTCCAATCTTTTACTTGTTTTCCCTCAGTCTTTTTCCAGATGGAAAACTACTTGTTTCCTCTAACAAATATGAAACAAAAATGTTGCTTTTCCCTCTCAACAGGTTGATTTGGAGACCTGTAAAAAGATAATGGGGAGCAATAAGTCATTAGAGTCCTGAATGCTACTGGCATTGGTCCTGAAAGTCCTTGTTACAATTCCCCTACAAGAGCAACTAATATTTTATGAAATGTTTATTGCTTTTCAAAAATTATTCCAGTGGCATAGCAAGTACTTTACACATGGGCCATCTGCTATAGTGCATCGTTTGATGGCATGTTAGCATCCTATTATGGAAAATACAAAGTAAGGTAAAATAAAGTTCCCCAAGATTTGATAATTTATTTTGGATAAAAATATCAGCAAGGAAGATGTGAAGCAGATTGTTTTTCTTTAGAAGGTGTTATGGTTTCAGCTGGGATAGACTTAATTTTCTTCACTGTAGCTGGTGTAGTGCTGTGTTTTGGACTTAGTATGAGAATAATACTGATAACACACTGATGATTTTAGTTGTTGCTGGGTAGTGCTGAACTAGTCAAGGACTTTTCCAGCCTCCCATGCTCTGCCGGGTGCACAAGAAGCCGGGAAGGGAGGGGGCACAGCCAAGAGAGCTGATCCAAACTGGACAAAGGGATATTCCATATCATATGACGTCATGCCCAGTATATTAACTGGGGGGAGTTGGCCGGGAGCAGGGGGCAATCGCGGCTTGAAAACTGGCAGCATCAGTTAGCAGGTGGTGAGCGGTTGTATCACTTGTGGGTTTTGGGGTTTGGTTTTTTCCTTCCTTTCAGGCTTCGTTTCTCTCCCTCGTCATTTTCTTTTTTTATTATTATCATTACTATTATTGTTATCATAATCATTGTTATTATCATTACCATTATTACTATTACTATTTTATTTTAATTAGTAAACTGTTCTTGTCTCAACCCACAAGTTTTCTTACTACTGCTTTCCCAATTCTCTCCCCCATCCCACAGGGGTGGGGGGAGTGAGCGAGCGGCTGTGTGGTGCTTGGTTGTTGATTGGGACTAAACCATGACAGAAGGACATCACATGAGAGAGCAGAGGAACAGGACTTGTGCAGAAAATCAATGCAGTAAATTTCTTGCTGCTAAAAGACTTTAGGAATGGAGAGTGCAAGTGATCATGTTTAACAGAATTTCCATTTTAACTGTGAAAGAAGTGGTTTGAAACAACAACCTGAATTAAACCTCTGGCCACATCTGACCCACAGTGGTCATTTCAGCCTGAAGCAGGACTAAGAAAGCTTTTAATACTCTTTTTCTTATGTTAAAACAAAATGAAACAACAAGGAAAAAGGCAGTCTGAGATGGTTATGCAGAATTAATTGACATGAAAACCTCTGTATAATTTCAATTCTATCATAAATAAAATAATCTTCATTTTCCCTCAGAAGCTGGGATTTCAATGTTTCCAATACTCTAAGGGACTTGTTTATAGTAACAATTTCCCATAAGTCATGTAGAAAGGTGTTTTGTGTTTTGTATTTTACTTTTTAAATCAAGGAACATCAACTGTTCTGCTGAAATGAATCCTCAAAACAGAGCCAGTTCACCCCCTGCCAATTAAGAAACAAATCAAGAAAGTACAGACTAGTTGCGTGAATACAGATCAAGAGGAAAAATGTGTAATCCTGCCCTTGCAGATTTTCCTCTCCAAGCCCTGGGATGAGTGAGAGAGTTCCCCAGCCAACATTCTAGGGACAGGCAGTTGCCCTGGAGTGGCAGGACTTTCTGCAAGAAACCAGGCAGCTTTTAAAGGACATGTTCAACCATATGATTCAGAGTATTGCACAATAGTGTGTATGCAGAGGGACAGCAGCTATCAGGATATACCTTGCTATTATATGTGCACTGTATGTGGAAAATATGAGAAAGTACTCAGCAGAATGCAAACAAAATATACTGAACTGATACAGGAAAGAGAATTCAAGGTTAAAGGAAGATTTTGATCCAATTATATAAGCAGCATTTAATTAATGAGAGATGGATGCTGGAGAAGAATCCATAAAAGTATTAAAAACAGCTGGCAAATGACACCTGGGGACCCTTTCTGACAGTAGGAGGGTGATGCCTACACACAGGAGGGAAGCAGCCCTGAGTCCCCCAGGGGAACCTGCAGGACTGCCCTCAAGGTTTTGGTCTGAAAAACATGGTATGAGAGGAGTAGGGAAGCACAGACTAATGGTACTGGTTTCAAACAGTAAGTGTCACAACCTCTTAAGTCTCTAAGGGGAAGACCAACATTGCCACGGAGAAAAATGAGTATTTAGGAGCCCAGTAGTCTGAAGGGATAGTCACCTGTCACAGGACCGTTTTTACATTTCCAGTCATTTCTGTGCCTGTTGCTGTGTTGTATATCTCAAAAGGAGTGATCTTCCTCTTCAAAGAGAAAATTTCAGGAATATTCATATAGTCTAGTTTTCATTCAGCTCTTAAAATATTAACTGCTAACTCATGACGAGCAAACTGGCAAAACTCAACACCCCTAGAAGAAAATGTATTTTCATTGTGAAATGAAAAAGTATTTCAATTATTAATGAGGTATAATCCTTAAATCATTATGTAATTTCAAGCCCTATTCCTATCTTGCCTGTGTTCTCACAAGGGGAATCCTCACCATCATCCTGAGAAATCAAACTGTGGTAGGTTGACCTTGGCTGGCTGTCAGATGCCCACCCAGCCACTTTCTCACTCACCCTCCTCAACAAGACAGGGAGAGAAAATAAGATGGAAAAGCTCAAGGTTCATGGTAAAGACAAGGACACTTAACAATTACTGTCACAGCCAAAACAGACTCAGAGTGGGGAAAATTAATTTAATCTATTGCCAAGTAAAAGAGAGTTGGATGGAGAGGAGAAAAAAAAAAAAAAAGAGAAAAAGAAAAAACTAAAACACCCTCCTCCCCATACCCCCTTTCATCTGCAGGTTCAACTTCACTCCTTCATCCCCAACTCCTCTACCTTCTCCCCTCTGAGCAGTGTAAGGGGCTGGGGAACGGGGGCATGCGGCCAGCCCCCGGCAGCGCCTCCCCGCCGCCCCTTCCTCCCCGCCCTTCCCCCTGCTCCGGCCCGGGGCCTTCCCAGGGGCTGCAGGGAAACACCTGCCCCGCCGGGGTCCCTCCCGGGGCCGCCGGGGAAGCTCTGCCGGGGCCCCCGCCTGGAGCACCTCCTCCCCTCCTCCCGCCCTCTCTCCTCCCCTCGGGGCTGGCGGGGCTGTTTCTCACCCCCTTTCCCTCAGCCCTGGCTGCCGGGCAGCCTTTTGCCCGCCCTCCCGCGGCGGTGCCCGCCCGTGGCTGAGGGGCTCAGCCCTGCCCTGCGGGGGGGCCCTCGGGGCCGGCGGGAACCGGCTGGGCCCGGCGCGGGGCCGCTCCTCACAGGGGCCGCTCCTCACAGGGGCCGCCCCGGCCGCCCCCACCGGCCGCCGCTGCTGCTGCTGCCGCCGGCACCGGGGCGCCCGCAGCTGGTACAGATACAAAAGCAAGAAATAAGGGCACATTTATTATTCTGCTTTGCAGGAGGCAGGTATTTAGGGAGACAGGTAGAGGAAGACTGGTAATCAGATTCTCAGAAAAAGCAGCAACTTAGACCTATTGATAAACTCTGTAAACAAACTTGCTGCATTCAGAATTACAAATGTGTAGACTTCCTTCTTTCTTTTATAGGTAATAGTTTTTATTATTTATTACTATTATTTCATTATACTACAGTATTTTTACTGTGAAATAACAAAGGCAATGAAGAGACCACATGAAAGAGGAGATCAATAAACAGACTCATCAAAAATCTGTAAATAAAACAATGTTGTGGGGAAAATATCCCTGTTTGAAAAAAAAAACTGATAAAACCACCAACAAAAACAATAGCTGTATTAGGAACAACAATAGTACCGCCTGCAATCAATGTGTAAATGCAATTTCTGTGCCCAATCAGAAATAACGTGTTGAGCAGAATACTTATGAACCTACATGATTAGGCACAGCATGCGTAAAGCTGACCACTTCCATTACAGAGGCATTATAAAATGACAGCAGGGTGTATGCAGGATCCACATTTGTCTCTTAAATCCTGAGACTTATGTGTATAAATTCAAACTGAAATTGCAAGAAGTCAGACTCTGATATTCAAACACCATTAGTGGCAGTCACCTCAAAAGTCATTTTATCATCTTACAAGCTGTGTGATTCTAATACAGTAATATAGTTTGGGGTTTTCTTCTGCTTTTTTTTTCTTCTTTTCCCTGTTGTTTTTTCATTCTCAGCATTCAGTACATACAGAAGTCAAACTTAGCTCTGTAGACATAAGGCCTAAGGGCTTTCATTAAGAATTAAAGGAAAAACAAAGTAAAAAAAGGTTAAGATTATTTCACATCACAGTACTCAGGAATTTAAGATAAACATAAAACATCAGGAAGCCTCTAGAAAAATTGTGAGAGCTGAGGACACTTGAAGCTTAGTAGTTTTGAACTGATTCAAATAATACCCTTACTAAAGGCAGAAAAGAGAAACAACAGACTCCAAATTCCCTTCTAAGCAGGTATTTCCTATCTGACAGTTTTAGCATGAGATCTAAAAGACTATTTCATATCAGCAATACCCACTGCATCTTCTGTTTTCACAAAGCTTTTTGCTCTGGCTTCAGCTGGTATTAAATATGAGACACACAAAATTATTCTTCATGTGCCTGGCAGTGACAAGAGTCCATTCAACCTAAGATGTCCAGAGCAGAAATTACAGAGCAGAAAACAAACAGAGGTTTTAGAATATTGTGTTTTCTGTGGGAACTAAAGAAAGCCTGCCTAAAACTGAAAGTTACCTGCACATTTCTGTAAACTCACTTCACTGAGACAATTTAATCACCTGATGAGTATTTGCCAAACCAAGAAAACGCATTTGATATTCCTTTCCTGCTGTCTTTGACAGAACAACCTAATTTTCCGTTATGCTAAGACAGTCCGTTGCTTTCTGGGATATTAGGGTCTTCAGTTCTGCATTCATTCCACTCTGGTTTGTGATGTGTTTGCAATTTTACTGTTGTGCAAATGTTATCTTGAAATTCCTTCAAGCAGAAAGTGCAGCACGTGAAGCCTGTAACAATACTGTGGCACTGTAACCTTACAATTTCCATACCCATACCTAAGTAGTTCCATCAACCAAAGTAAAGGAATGTAAAGCAACAAAACCACAAGAAGGATTTCTTCATTAAAAATCGTATGTTAAATTTTTATTGAAAGAGGGGAATATAAGCTTCTGCTTTCAAAGAAAATAAAAACAGCTATATGTTTCTCATTCCAAAGGGTTCCATTAAATGAAAACCACAGACTTTTGACTGAGGAATCAGAAAGTTAGTTGATAGCTGTATTCTCAATAGTGGTATTAATTATAGCAGAGCTTAAATGTTCTAGAAACATTGGAGTGGCAATTTAATATTTATAAAATATAAATATTATTAACAGGCACAGTTTATACAGATAGCATAGCTATAAATATAAATAACACTTCATAAAACAATGCTAGAAGTATTTTCTTTTTAGAGAGTTATCTAGACATCTGGTAAACAAATACTTTTAGTGAACATATACAGGAAAAAAAGTTTGACCATCTAGTGTAATTTTCATACCTTTTTCTAAGATGTTCTATATTATGCCTGGTTTTCTGCTAAAGCAGAGCACAGTATTTAACATAAATACATAAAAATACTGAAGAAATACTTTTGGGGATAATGGGAGAAACAGGTGTGTTTTGGAGAGCATCTGCATTGGCAGCTGTCACAGGCCAATTAATGTGTATGTAAATTAATGTTCTTGTACCCATTAGGTCACAGCTGTTCAACAGATATTCAACTTCCACGCTCCTCAGGTGATAAGGTAACTGAGTGTGAGCAGACAGTTTTCCTGAATTTTTACTGCAGCTGCTTTGGTATCATTGCATGGGATTACCTGCGTGTTTTGACTGATGTATGAACATAAGTGATTGACCACAAATGCCAGAGACTAGTCTGTCTCCCCTTCCCTGCTATAATTTATAGGGGAAAAAAAAAGAAAAAGTCATAACAGGAGGATAGTCAGCAGAAATTTCAAATCACAATGTTTTGCTTTGGACAACAAGAAGATTAGAAGATTTAGGCAGTGAAATCAATAGACTACATCCAATAAAATACAAATTCTGTATCCACAATTATTTCTATTTTTAGCCTTAAACCTCTAAACTCTGATAATCAGTAATTTTAGCTTCTATGTCACAAGAACTTAACAGAACAGAGCTGCGTGTTTGTCCTGATTGCAGCTGGGATAGAGTTAATTCTCTTTGTAGTAGCTAGTATGGGGCTATGTTTTGGATTTGTGCTGGAAACAGTGGTGATAATGCGGAGATGTTTGAATTGTTGCTAAGTAGCACTTAGTCAAGGACTTTTTCAGCTTCCCATGCTCTGGTGGGTGCACAGGAAGCTGGGAGGGGACACAGCCGGGACAGCTGACCACCACTGACCCAAGGGATATTCCACACCATATGATGTCATGCTCAGTATATAAAGCTGGAGGAAGAAGAAAGAAGGGGGGGACATTGGGAGTGATGGAGTTTGTCTTCCCAGGTAACTGTTACGCTTGATGGAGCCTGCTTTCCTGGAGATGGCTGAACACCTGCCTGCCGATGGGAAGGAGTGAATTAATTCCTTGTTTTGCTTTGCTTCTGCATGCAAGGCTTTTGCTTTCCCTATTAAACTGTTTTTATCTCAACCCACGAGTTTCCCCACTTTTACTCTTCCAATTCTCTCCCCCGTCCCACCATGGGGGAGTGAGTACACGGCTGTGTTGACTTGTTTGATGACTGGTGCTAAACCACAACAATGTTCAACCTGTCAAAGCTTCAGAATTTCAGTGTAGTGCAAGGAAGTGGGGAGAGTCGTATTGTAATCAGAGCTAGAAAGGTTCTCACTTTTTAAGAGAGAGTGCCTCTACTGAGTATAAAATCCCATACAATCAACCTGGTAGCCTGTGAATGTATGCAGGACACATTCACTGGGTTGCCTGGCTTGGAGACAATGTTCAGCCATGACCCTGTCTTTCCTCATGTCCTCTTACTGACAATAAGAGGCTAAATACTGCCTGTGACATTGTCCTGTCAGCTCTCCTCTTCGGACACACAAGATGGCCACACAATCAGGGCACACTTCTAGGTGTAGGTAGGATCTTAGTTACAGCTGTTCCAGTTTTAAAAATCATGCGTTCACTTCAAATTGTGCATGTTACTTCCAACAGGTTGTTAGAATTGTAGATCACCTACGCTGGACTGTGACCTAAAATATTTTTTAAATCTATAGTGGTTATGGGTATTGGCTATTTTTACTGTGATTAATCCTATAATATGAATAAAGGATCAAGGCCCTACTGCACTAGGCAGTATGAAGAATTTAAAAAAATATTTCCTTGATTTCCCTATTTCCCTAATAAACTTTTTTTTTATTAACAATGACTATACTATGTGATCAAAATTTATGCTGCAGCACCCTAAGAGAAAAGGGTTTTAAAATATTTAGAATACTTTAACTCATTCAGAAGGTACAGAGCTACCCTGTTGAATAACGAGTAAACTCACCTGCCTGTGTATAACAAATAGGCAAACTCTGTTTGACTACATATGTTCCTGAATTACATCACTGATTAAAACAATTACAGAAGCATAGACAGATTTGTGCTGTCTCATCCTGGAATTACACACATTTCTTTTGCGGCAATTTTCCGCCTTCTATCACAGTAGCCACTAGAAACTAACGTATATGGGCCTGTACTACCTCTAACACTACATTACACTTTATTACCACCTGTAACATTGATCTGTGCTTATCCAACAATTAAAATCTTCCTTTTAACCCAGAAATTTGCAATGCATGCTCCTCTTGAGGCATTGCCATGCTCCGTAGGTTATTACTTCTTGTTCTAGTATAAGGAAAGCTAAATTTAATTCATTTTTCTACTTTTTTTAAGAACAGGACTGAACAATGCTAAAGAATCAAGAAGTTACAGTTCATACTTGTCAACATTTGTATTACGACCATGCACTTTTCACGATCTCAACCAGGTGGCTGTTCTCCACAATACCTGAATTTCTGCAAGGTAAAAGATTGTGGTTTGGAAAGGCAAGGCACTATGTTACTTTGCTGCTCTGTGAGGGCAAGAGTAGCTTTTCTACCTGCCAACTTGCCTTGAAAGTAAAATCCCCCTGGGAAAGAGGTTAGCAGGGGACATCCCCTAGTGCCAAAGGAGGTGTGCACTTATTTCAGTGGCAGGCATTCATCTGCTGAGAATAGGCACAAGGGGGTAGTGAAAAAAGCAAGATCTAGCAAACTTGCAGCTCCCTTGGGCAGGTATGTCAGACAGCTTTTCACTTCCCTTTGATCCTTTTCATATAGAATGCCCCATGTTTGTATTTCAGTTTATTTCCTAGGATCCAAATTGAATGGTTACTGTTATCTATCCCTGTCTCGTAAAGTTTACTACCGTTAGTATCACCATATGTAGTGATCCACATTACTACCAATCATGCAAACTACCCGATAACTCCAAAAAAATTAATGGGGTGCTACAATAAAACAAGAACTTTTCCAAAGTTAGAAAATAATTACAATAGTTCTTCTACTTCTAGTTATTCACTAAAGGGTCCAAATGTTTTTAAAATCACCTTCATATATCAGGGCTACTCTAGCATTTATTTCAGCCAACTTAAACATCCTGAAATTTCTGAAAGAAACTTTCTATTTTTAGTGCTTTAATATGGTGTTATTCTCAGAATAAAGAAAATAGTATGGACAAAATTACCACAGTAATTGGGTATAAAGCTACCTAAGTCCTTTAGGAGTCTGAATTTCCATTGATTTTGGGGAGGGGATGTAGATACTTTCAAAAACACTGATCAAAGTTATTTTTCCAAAGTCGCACAGGGTGTCAGTCACAGAACTAGGGTCTCTGGAGTGTGGGCTCAGTCCCTGAACAACAAGATCATCACTACTGGAACAATCATAACTGCAAACAGATTACATTTCATTTAATTGCAAAAAAAGGTTTTGCAAAGGAACTGAATTGTAATGAAGTCTACAACATTTTTCTCCTACAAACAGTTGAGGAAAATGTCACATGTTTGTATAGAATTAAAGAGGATCTTCCCTTTGAATAGAGCACACTATCATTGCCAGCTATGTACTTTGGACAAAACTGTTGAAGGATTTGAATAAAGTAACTAACTAACTAACTAAAATATGTTCTATAACTTATCAGGAGGCTACTGTTTTTTTCAGGTGTATTAAAGCATTGAAACACCCATGCTAAGGGAAGCATTCTACCTTTCTATAACATTTTACAATGTTATCTCCTCAGATGGGTTTCTACAGAGCAATCCGGATTATGGATGCAGAGATAATGTTGGGTTAAGCAAGCGTGGTGCATTATTTGGAAGGATAAGTAAAAGAACCAAAAAATTTAATGGGTAAATTAACTTACTGTGTACAGGAGAAAAACAGCAATAATTACGAATTATATACATATATAGACTTTTCTGTAGGTTTAGGAGAAGGCACACTGAAGCATGAGAAGAATTGCACAAATAAGTCCAGTCTACAAGTAATTAAGAAATCAAGGAAAAGCTTTTAAATTGTGTCTAGTTTTCCCTACAATGCCATTAAAACTTATCTCCTAACTTGTGGCTTTCTAAATTCATTCTGACTGTTTTCTCTAAAGGTATGCAGGGGAAACAATTCCCTTGTTTTCTGAAGTATGACTCATGTAAAGAAAAAATTCCTAAAACACAGATGTGTTCAAATCAGACTTCTTCTGCAGGCTTGAGTACTTCCATGGTTGCAGTGACAGGACTGATGGCTTCTACACTTGATCTTCTGCCTTTTTAAAAGCATCCTCTCTGCTTTTGATGAACTACCGTTCTCAGTTTGTCAACAAAATCCACCCAACTATTTCCCAGCTAAATGAAATCATAATTGCTCTGTGAAGATTTTCAAGCAAGAACTGCCAGGATATTTCATACTGGTTCCATCAAACTTAAGCCTAGAGAAAGTTCTCTGTTTCTCTCTTTCTCTTTTCCCATATAGCCCATTTCCCAAAGACCTCTGATTTTCCAGTATACATATTCTCTCCTTTTCCATACAAGCCTGCCTTTTTAAGTCCACAGAGAGAGAGTACTGGCATCATCATAAGACAGCCAGCACAATGACTGAAGTATCACTGTTCAGATTGGGCCTTCTCTATTTACTGCTTGGGATAATTATTAACATTGTAAAAAATCTAGCTACCTCTAGATACTAGTGTAGTAAGAGATTTGTGCAGCCTCTACTGTCCAAATACGTCAGTGTCTTGATCTACCTTGAGATCACTAAGTTAAGCAAAATCCTCTTTTTCTTTTGTTCAGACTTGTGTTGTTTCATCCCAAAAAAAAATTGAATGTGGCTATTATTACACAACAATAAAACGTTTCCATGTACATCCTCCCTACTCTCCCAAGGAAGAACTGGTAAAAGCTTCTTCAAATTAGGTGAACCTTTCCTATAAACTATGGCTTAGGTAGCTTTTTTGTTTCTTTAAATGTTTTCAAATTTTGTTTTGCCATTAGCATCTTTAATGATGTAAAAACCTAATTGCACCCTAATTAAATGTAGCTACTTCATGATATAATCTTTATTATTGTAGCAATTTAAAATTAACTTTGCTTTAAAATTTCTATTAATAATGTTATTACTAACTATAAACTTGTACCATTATTTGAATTCTTCTGGCAGAAAACAAAAAGAAAGCTGAAAAGAAGGGAGAGAAAAAAAGAAATGGGGCAAGCAGAGGGGGTGGAAACATAAAGAACCTCCCAGCCATTCTCTTTACAACCTTTTATCGCTAGTCTCCAGAATGTTGTCTCAATGCCAGTGACACTTGTCATGAATCAGTAAATGTAAGGTGTACAAACCAAATAAATCTGTTAAATAAATACTGAGCAATGAAAATACCAATGGGCAAGCATTGAGAAGTGGAAAGTACAGCCATGGATTTTTTCTATAATCTTTTCCTGGAGACATCCAACATGCAATGGAACATTATCTTTCTAAGCAGTCCTCCAGACTGTGGCTCCTGAAAAAAAAGGAAGTATTTCCCAACCCTCCAGAAATAAAAGCTGTAGTAAAGAAATTACTCCGTGTGCCATGTTCTACTATCTTAAATACCATGGGAGTAACCACTGTAACTTTTGAGGGCAAAACTGCTAACTTCATAGCTACACATAAAATATTGTCAACAAATACTTTTTGCTGACAAGAATGATTCATCACACAAGAAGCAGGTTTATAAGCAGACCTTTCTCACTTTGAAGACTAGACAAACGTTTGTGGTAATGTGCGTCAACCATAACATTGTTTAGTTTTGGAGGTGGTATTTTTTAAATACACATGCACTCACGAGTTAC
>VZTV01066907.1:969-12398 GCA_013400875.1 Anhinga rufa
AACACCAGTTGATATTAAAAACAGTGAGATCCCAAAGTGGACACTCCCTTGCACAGATTCACATTTGAACAGGCTTTTCTAACCTTTTTCTTTCATTTTGATTAGTCTTTGACAGTAGTTTGCAGGGGCTAGATAGCAATGTTCACTGCCAGGTGGACAATAAGATTGCACAAGTGTTCCCATCAACCAAATATAGCTGTCTCTCAAAGTGGCAGCCCACATCTCCTCACACAGTGATTAGGAGTACCCACCTTTGCTGCTGGGCAATAACAGAGTGTATCACTCCAGCTATTTCTCCCCTGGTGTAAACCTGAACCTTTTGCAGACTGATGGTCACAGTTGTTCTCAGATTGGGACAGGACAGTGACTCTGGGTAACAGCTGCCTCTTCTACATACACCTATTTGAATTGCAACAGATTGTGCATACAACATATAGAAATGTATATATGCATGCTGTATGTCACGTGCATCTGTGTTACATACACCTGCCTGTAATGGACAACAGGCTTCATATTTCCTGTAAGGTCATTTAATGACTATTTTATTCCAGCTACCTTACGCAACTTTGTACTCAGTAGCTTGTTTCTCAGCTCTTCTCCGTTACAAAAAAAAATACTTCTTGTATTGTCTGCATGACCAGTATGTCTACTTATAGACTCCTATAAACACTAGAAGTGTCCAGCTTCCCAAGAACTGCACCCAGCAACATCACAAGTTGCCTTGTCTGTCCCCCAGGAGACAGACTGACTTTGTTTCGGGGTTCAGCACAGAGAATGAAGCCAAAAGCTTCTCTTCTAGATCACAGGGTTTGTTGGTCTTAAAAAGCAACAGCAGCTACAAACAGCTTGTCACACTGAATTTTGCAAGCATGGGGCTTCCCTCTGCTTTGCAGGCTACTGTGAGAGAAGTAAAGCAAGGATTAAGAATGCAGATGTGTGTTTAGAAAGTAAAGGTGATGGGCAGAGGATGTACAAGAAAACTTCTTCCCTGGGGAATTCCTGAGCAGCTAGAGAAGCTTGGCAAAGGCAGTGTTTTATGGTAGAAAGAATCCAGAGGAAGTTAACAGGGAAGAGAGAAAAGGCTTTTTAAAATATTCCTGCCCTCTCTATTCAGCAGAGGAGTGAAAGATTGTGCTGTGTGTATTCTTGGGGTATAGTGTCCCCCTCCTCTCTCTGGGATCCCTGAGGGTGAGGTGGTGGTTGGTGGCTCCCCAGACTGTCCCTCTGTGTGCCCACCATATGGGTGAGCAGTTTGGGAGCTGTAATCTTTGTTTTGTTCTTTTCTTTTACCTTTTGTCTCTCCCCTCTCCCTAAAGAGGACATGGGTGTGGTATGGGTGCTCAAATCTGCATCTTCCCATCAGAGCTATGTCACTGTTGGGGGACTTACAAGGGCTTACACAATATTACGTTTTAAAACATAAAATCTTGCTGCTGCCTGCTTGCACTGCAGTTGTATAGCTGCTCTGCCAGGCTTTACACAGGCCAGTAACAAAAGGGTGACTCTGTGACTCTGCCCAGTCTAAACTGCAGGGCAAGGTTTGTGTCTCTTGGCAAAGACACATTTGCATTCTTAATCCTTGCTTTAGTTCTCTCAGTAGCCTGCAAAGCAGAGGGAAGCCCCATGCTTGCAAAATTCAGTGTGACACCATCTCCTGCAAAACAATACCAGCTGAGCACATTTTTATAATATTACTTGATACAACCACACTCATGAACAAATAGAGTAGTCTAAAAGTAAATAAAATATTAGAAGTCACTTCTGTTGGGTTTTACTTATTTTGACTTGGAGCTACTGGAACAGCTGAATTTTGTCCCCAGAAACTGTCTCATACCCTCATGATCAAGTACTGAAAAAAAATTTATGCATTAAAGTTGCTAAAACAGTAAGTTAATCTGCTGTTAAGGGGCTTCTGCAGACATTTTGCATCATGTTCACATGAATTATTTCTGTTCTTAACAAAATATTTCCTGAGGATGCTTTAAGCTGCTTGGTGAAGGAGAAACACCCACTCCCAGATCAATTACTCTTTAACCTGAGGCTGCAGTGGAGAACATTATGCTGTCCCACAATACCACAAATATCCTAGTGGTTTTCCACAACTCTTACTCTGTACAGACTGTAACAGATGCCAACACAGAACGAACACAAAGAAATTATCCTACACAGTTGGAAGACCAAAGCAAGCCTGGTACACAGAAACACCATTAAAAAAAAAATCAGAAATAGAGATAAATGGATTAAAAGGTCATATTTTTATCAGACATTTCAGCAGAAGGAAACTTGCTCACCAGGCTAGCTGACTTGGAGTGACAGCTATAGCTGACCACAGTAACACAACTCCCCAAGGGAAGGCAAAGAGATGCCACAAAAGTAAACATTACAGCTCTTGTCTCCAGTGGATTCTTTATCTTAAAACTGATAGCATAAAGAGTGTAGATAAAGATGTGCATATGTATTCTGTGCAGGTAAGGAATATATGATGATAACAGTTCTTAAAAATGCAGCATTTCCTTACACAGAACCATTATTTTCTTCTTGGTTTGTTTTAGCGTTAAGGATTTACTAATACTATTAAAAATAAGAAGTTCCTCACGCAGGACAGCTTCCCCTGGAGTTCTGTGCAGGGCTGCTGGGTTTTGGATCTCCAGTAAGGATGGGGATAACTTGTTTTTCCCAGCAGAAGTCTCTTCCCAAATGCCTATTCTCATAAAATTCCTATTTTTACATTACACGAAGACAGAAAGCAGGACAAGTGGTAGGGACAGAGGGACCTGCTGCCTTACCTCCCAGGCTTGATACACCCACACTTAACCCCACGCACAGCCTCTGCCAAGGCCTTTGTGTGCTGTCCCCTGTTCCATGGATTAGCAATACCTGGACTCCCCGTCCCTGATCTGGCTCTATTTAACAGCTCTTAGCTGAGTTGCCATCAATTTTTATTCTCCTTTTCAGCACACTTAAACTTTTGCTGCTTGCAATCCCCTGTGGGAAGGTATTCTCCAGTTTCACCGAACTTCATGTAAAAGACATACTTTTTTTGCCCTGAACCTGCCAGCTAACTATTTCATGTAACATTCCCAGCTCTTGTATTAGGAGAAATGAGGACTGTCCTTCCATCTCATTAAATCCAACACATGCATGAGGAGCATGGACTATTGGAAAGATTGCTGCTTTTGGTATCTTGGGAAAATTAACAATTTTCAAAGTTTCAT
This sequence comes from Anhinga rufa, assembly GCA_013400875.1. Lineage (NCBI taxonomy): Eukaryota > Metazoa > Chordata > Aves > Suliformes > Anhingidae > Anhinga > Anhinga rufa. The sequence goes on from VZTV01066907.1 coordinate 4,185, forward strand.
TCTGTGATTGAGATTCCTCTGGCATATTTTATGAGCTTAGCAAACTCCCTCTATACACAGCGTCCTTTTTTTCTAAGCTTACATCTCTCCTCCCCACACTGTGTAAGTGCTGCATCCAAGAGGCACAGCTGAGATCTGAACCCCATACATTGCCCAGCATCTAATTGTACAAGGACAGAACCTGCCCTAAGAGGCTACAGCGACTTCAAAGGAAGAAAACAAGAATAAATGTAAGACATACTTACATTTTTAACTCCATCCTGAAGTCAAACAGCATAACTATTTGAATTTTTACAACAGCGCACCCTTGAGAAATAACTACAATCTCCAGAAACTCTTCCAATAACAGAAAATTGGTTTCAGAAATTTTATGTTAACATATTAAATATTTCTTAGGAAGGAGAAGCAAGAAGTGGCTGTACCACATGGCTTCTGACACAACACTAGCTGTAGTATTTTTTAAGTATTACAAACCAGGAAACAGCCTAGGATCACCATGAAAATGTGCCTTCTGCTTTATAGCATTTTAAGTAGAGAAATCAGAATCTTTCAGCCAATTATGTTACCTCCCTTCCACATCTGCTTTCCTGAAGTGTGATAAAGGACACTTCATTAAAGCATTTGGCTGATAGTGGTCTCATTTAAGTTTAATAAAGGCATGCAGCTAAACCAGAGCTTTTAGACCTAGGATATCTTTTTACAAATGAAAGAGTTCTTTGGTAGTGTTTGAACCCATTTTGAAACTTTCACACCTGAATTTCAATGAGTCACTGCAACAAGAGTGATATTTGCCAAGTTACAAGCCCAGATGTAACTTTTATAGACTGACCACTAACAACAACAGAAAACAAACAAACAAACAAAAACTATGCATGACCTACCAAAATGTCAGAAAACATGTCCTTTTTGGAAGTTGGCGACCTAAGATGGTTATTCACTAGGGACAGCAAAGTAAGAAAAAATGTATTTTTGAAGGACAGCGTATTTGTACGTGCTTATTCTGGAAAATACAGAATAAGGAGAGGGCATCCATGTGCCAAAAGCCAGCAGCAAATAAAGCCTGTAAGGTCTGACACAGAAACTAGTGAAGCACTACTGACATCTAGTGCTATACCACTGTTTGTTATCATTAAACTGATGCGGTGCAAAAACTATTTCTTTCTAATCCAAGATAATTCAAAACTAGATTTGAAACAACTCTAAAATAAAATCTTAAGATGTAAGATTTTTAAGAACAAAAGGTCAGGGCTTTTCTCTTCCCGTCTTGGTACAGACCTGAAGCACCATTTCAGTCATGCACGACAAAGGAGTTGCAGTACCCATGGAAATCTTTGCTTCTGCAAGATTTTGTCTCACCTGACATTGTTTCAGCAAGAAAGGTCATGAGGACTGCAGGCAGCAGCTTGCTCAAAGTCCTGAACCCTAATTTTACCTGTGCTTGACCTTCTTCAGTCTCCAGCAACAGATGATAGCCAGGAAGAAGGTGACGAAGCACAGGCAAAGCCTGCCAGATCAACACCAAGAACTGAACCCTTGACTTACCAAAGTCAAGTGCATCCTTCCCACTAGTGGCCGTGGGGCAAGATTTCACTCCAGGACTTAAAAGTAGATCAGAGCTTGGATGAAGGCTGGCTTTGCTAATAGGACACTGATGTGATGAGCTCCAGGCTCTACCTTTTGATCACTGCAGTTTCATAACAGCAAACAAAGCAACACCCCCTCCCACACACACACAAAAGAAACCCTTGGATATAAAAAAAAAAAAATTACATCCTTGACACAATGTTTATTTTTGCAGAGCAGTATTACATCATCAGCATCCTTGCTAGCCTTGCTGTTGCCCTGCTCCTGTTTGCTATCCAGTGGGGTAACAACAAGCAACTTACAAACACCAAATTTAAGCTGTCTTGCTCCTGCCATTAAGTTTGCCATCCCCCAAAACAACTAGATAAAGCCCTGAAAACTTGTTTGCTTTGGAATTAATTTGGGTCAGACTTGGTTCCCCCCACATCCCAACAAGTCCTGTTCCATCAAATTTTTGGACAAGATTTTAAAAATTTTTTGCTTTGAACAGTATATATCATGTTGTCCACAGTGACTCACAGGAGACATTACTATTCCTCCTACAGCTTTTACATTATTACACATAATAGGTGTAGAGCAGACCACTGCCTGGGAACTTTTTTTTTTAATTGTGTGTGGCACAAGCCGCCACTGGACATGTGCCAAATGGCATTGGCCCAACTAGTTCTGACTGAAAACATGGGAAGACGTGGCTTCTTCTCAAGGACAGCCAGTGCTGAGGGCCCACAGGGGAAGCAGGAAGAGGCATCAGGAGTGCAGGTTCACAACTGCCCAAATAACAGCAGAGCCAGTGCCACCTTTCCGCAGCAGCCGGTGCTCACCTGGCATGGAGGCCTCCAGATAATTTCCTGTGTGCGGTTCCAGCATGACTTGGCACATCCTCAGCTTTTGCAAACCTAAAGGCATCAGATATCCCAAAGGTTACATATTTAATGGTGCATGGTCCCATTTCCAGTTGAGGAGCAGTGTTTAGCTGCATAGGCCAAGATGACCCGTGCACACAGCATGCAATATACTATTTAATACAGCAAACTACCCCTGTGGCTGCTCCCAGAGTGAGATCCCTAAGGATCCCGAGGGTGGTTTGCCCCCCAAAACCCCTGCACGCGTGACCCTGCTGACTGGAGATAGCCCTTCCTTGTCATCCTTCAGCTCCCCTCAGCCAGGGGGAAATGAACTCCCCAGGAGCCAGCTTCAAAGGCTGTGGTGAAGGCATGGGCAAGATTCAAATTGACCTCACTGGCCTCAGAGCTGCGCCTTGAGGAAAGCCTGCCAGCCATGCTGGGACTAGGCTCAGGTTTACCTCAGACACCGCCACTGGCAGCATCCCCTCGAGCCATTTTCCTCACACACATACAGCTCACAGGCAGCAAGCGGTTTTAAACTAGTAAGGTTTGGCTAACCGGCAGCGTGAGCCAGGAACGCCGCGTGCCCACCGACCACCCAGGTGCTGCCTGCTGCCTCCCACCCGGGACCGGCCCCAGGGCCGGAGCTCGCAGCCAGGGCCCGCTCAGCGCCCCGGCAGCCCCAGCCAGGGGCACCGGCTGTGAGGAGGGGTGGCCCCCGGCTGGCAACCACTGCCAGCCTCGCCGGTGGCGGGTGCCCACCATACCGCAGCGTCACCAGCACAGGACCCAGGGCCCGACCACTGCGCCTCTGTTTACAAAAAAAAAAACCAAACCCAGATCTGCATTTTAGTCATAAATACAGCACTAAAGAGCCGCCAGTGGGTCGCTCAGCTGGGGGGGGCAGAGGCACAGTAAGGGGTCAGTAAGGCCCACCAGCAGCACCGCTCTCCTGGGCTTTGCCACTTGTCCAGGTGCAAAACCTTCCTCAAAAGCCTATTTTCCTTCAAAAAAAACAGTATCAATTTTTACTGGAAAGGTCTTTGGTGAAAACAAGCACTACTACAGAAGAAATAGCACATTTCTTACCATGAAGCATTTCTGACCTAAATCAGGACTCCTAAGCCCAGTCCAGCTCCTCACGCAGGCTCAGGCATGACAAACAACCTAAATAATTCCCTCACTCATGAGGAAAGAAAAGTCTTCCTGAGAGGACAGGACACCTTGGAAGAAACAGCTGTCCCAAAAACAATACAGAATAGGAGCTGCTGATCAGGCTCTCCTCACACCATACCTAAAATACGAGCAGACAGCTCGAGACAGCAGCCTCCAGGGCCGGGGATAACACACAGGTGAGGAAAACCACACAAACTCCAGGTCAGCCTCTGACAAAGCTTTTTTTTTAATGTTTCTCACCCTACGTTTGAGGTTGTATAGCTTCTCAGCAGTCTTTTGCCAACAGAAGAAAGTTCTCCCAGTAGTTCATTGCACACCCAAGTGCTGTCTTTTGTCAGCTTTGTTTTTAAACACACATAATCTCAGGGTTTTGTGTCTAAGTTTACCCATCCCCTTCTGTAATCACCATCTCAACAACAGCAATAACACTCAAAAGCCCTGAAAATCCTTTGCAAAAAAAAAAAATCCACACCTGCTGTCTATATTTTGTAGTTTTACCTACCCTTTTGTATCTCTATTCCAGAGAAAGTTGATACCCAGTACAGAAAACAGAGCCAGCCTCATACACTGAGGAAAACCACTTGAATTTGACCAGTAAAGGCACGGGTGAATGCTGCTTGCAAAGACTTCAGTAACTACATTTGCAGCTTATAGAAGCAGTGGTAAGTAAAACAATTTCTTTTCATATCACTCAAAAATCCATCCACTTTCAAATGCCCAACACACCACCTCTTTAAAGCTCAATTTTGGCCGAGGGAAAAAATAATAATAAAAAAAAAACACACAAAGCTGTGCAAACACTGCTCTGACAGCTCCCTACAGACTTTCTGTTGCTGGAGCTAGCTTGGAAACCCTGCTGCAAGCACTAGCAGAGCTCTAAGTAGCTCCCTGAACTTTTCACCAGGAAGCAGAAGCTCATTCCAACAATTCCCAGTTTTACTAATCGCTTACACACTTTATTCACTTATTTAATCCTCAAAGCCAACACCAACTCCTTCAAACTCCCTCCTCCAAGAAGCCAAGCAAGGAGATATATTTTGCAAGGGAAGACCCACATCAACTATTCACCTGTGCACCATCCAATCCCCACAGATTTTCTCTGGGTGGATTTTAAAGAGAAATCACCATGCTAAATGGTTAAATAAAATAAAAACACCTTGTAAGCATTAATCACCTTGAAGTTTCCAACTCCACCAAGAAAGCCCAACAGAAAATTGTGTTTGTCAAAAGATGAAAAATAAATAACATTAAATAGAAAAGGAATTTAGAGCTTTCTTTTGTGTTTAGCTGTTTCCCAACAAAAACAAACACAAGGAAGACTTTCATGAGGCATCTGGAGCATGAAGGGGAGAGGGGCAGGATGTGGGAAGACCTCACCTCTGCCTGACAGTACACATCTGTGCCAAGGCACTTTCTTATTTCAGTACTGAATTTTGTGCATTGTGCAGCTGCTTTCCCAATGAACTTGGACACTCCACTGCAATATATCCCCTACACAGGACTTGGTGAGAGAGGATGGCTGACCAGCAGCAGGCCATGATCAGGTCCCCTGTAAATCAATGCAAAGGACAGAAGCAAGGAGGGGAACTTATTTCATATTTTCCACAGACTTCCAGCAATTTCTTCCCCATAGCCTAATAAACACTAAAGAGCCAAACTGCAATACCTGCCTGGCTGAGGGCTCTGGGGCTCTTAAAGGAGGGGGATTGCTGCTGGTTTCTGGATGGACCATTTGCAGCTGGACCTGAAGCAGCTGTAGACAATATTTCTGCCAAAATGACCTGAATCACCCTAATGCAATTCACTCAACCCAAAATGAGCTGCCTCCCCACCCTGGCTGGGAGAGCAGCTGGCACTGCATACTCAGTGAAGGCCTAACAGGTTATTTAGCTGCTTCCAGAAAAATCTCAGATATCAGTGCATTTGTGCGCATAGAGTGGGAACAGGATCTACTGTCACTGGGAGCTGTGTGAGTTCTGGCACTGATGCAGATGAGTGCTCTGGAGAGTCTTTGCCTCTCCTCTATTTAACAAAAAATAGGTGCTGTGGCTATTTCAAGAGCAACCAGCAAGGAGTGGTGGGAGGGAAAGCAAGAGAGGATCAGAGAAGCAAAGAAAATCACAATTACTTTCAACAGTCTCACTTTTTCCACAAATATTTTTGCAACTTTCTTAATGATCCTAAGTCCTGCGAACCAGCCAGAAGACCTGTGATTGCATTACTGTTTTTTCTTCCTTTTACCACCCCTTGGATTTCCTTAAAGTACAAGGTGTTTTCCTTCCACAGTTGGGTGTTTTGGCAGCCTTGTGCCTGTGTGAGCGGACATGAGCTAGGGATGACAAGCCATGGAAACTTTCTAGGCACCTGCTTGGTGGTAGGAGCAGCAAGTGTTGTATCCAGAGTCAGGACTCATCTGAAGAGATTAAAAGAACTTGATCAGCTTCATTTTAAGCTCTATGTACCTGTAGGTGAATTGGCTCAAAACTCGGACTCTGCCCAGCCCAGAGGAAATGAAGGTGGGTTCCTCTGGCCACTTTACCTCTGCCTGTAGAGCACCTTATTGCCGTGATTAATCACTTGTAGGTACCTTGGGGAGGAAAATGCCTTCTCACCAAGCGGTGGTAGGGGTGGGAAGCTCCCTGCAAGCCATCAGGGGTGATGGAGACGGGGTGTCTGGTATAGGCGGAAAAGGCAGAAAGCTCCACAAACCTCACTCTGTCTTTCCAACCTCCATCCTTTCTCAGGAGTTCTCTTATAGCCAAAACTTGGTCTTTGGTGGTGTAAACCTACAGCATCCCCCATAGAAGATGGCCAGGCATGAGCTGCATGTGGAGCCCCTAACATCCACGCTGCTATACAGATGTGCACTGGCTTTAGGGCAGCATCTTCAACTGAGAATATGCAAAGAGCTACAAAAGCAATTATTTTGTGAAATATGCTGTTCCTAACACAGAATTCCTGCTGTTCCTAACACAGAATGCAAACCCTCTGTCAGAGGGTAAAACCCAGAGCAACTCCTTAAATGAGCTGTCCTAGAACAAGAAGGAAAATTATTCCAAAACTGCTTTCAAAAGTGGCCGTAACCCAGCCCAAGCTGCTGTAAAGAAAGAAGATAAACAATCCTGTTATTTCAACTTCCACTAATACACTACTAAATAAATAGAGGGATTTTGGAAAAAAAAAGCATTTTTCTTCTTTTCCCATAAGTCATCAGGTTAACATGATGTTCCCAGGCACTCCAGTGAGGATTCTGGTTGAAGTCACTGCACAGCCAGGCTGCTGTGCCCACTGCTGGCAAAGATCATTGCCACTGTCCTCGGGGGCAAGAAAACCCCATTGCAGGGAGCAGCTGGTGCCCTCTTGGTCAACACCCTCTCTCTCTTGACCCTGGCAGTGCTGCTGGTTATAAGCTCATCTCACCTACTTTTGAGGGCAAATTTGCTGAGGAAAGTGCGATTAAGGAGCTTTAACTGGAGGGGTGAGAGGATGAAGGCTCAACCAGAGGCAAAACCTGGGATCTCCCCCATATCCAACTGCCATCCATGTCCCCCTCCCTCACCATTGTCCCCTCGTTGCCTGACACCTCATGAGGCTGCACAGAGGAGCTTGGGATTTTATTCCCATCATTTCTCATTCAAAGCCAGCAGCCTTTCCTCCTGGAGGAACTGGTATTTCCCATATGCATGCCTTTACCTTCCAGAGGGTCTCTTTTTTAGTTGTTATTTTGCAAGGTGGCAAAACCCTCGCAGATTTTCAATTTATAATACATATCTATTACAACCACACAGCTGAGGGAATCATAGGCTGATGTCCCTAAAACCACATTTTTTAAGAAAACACATCAATATTTGTCAGTAACACATTGCACTAAGCATGTGCAACAGCTTCCCTTGGGAAAGTACTCCTGCTTATTATCAGTAATTAATAATTAGTCCTAAGACTATTTACCACAACTCCACTGATATAAGAGCTCTATTACTTCTCCGCATCTTGCAAAATAATCCCATTAATGTATAGAATGGTTTCTCTAATACACATTTATAAAGCCAAGAGATATGCAGTAGTAAACCTGTCTTGGTCAGGTTTAATGCACTGCCTCTGGCATTTTATTGGGGCAGAGCAGCTCTCTTTATTGTCGGCAGTATCTCAGCTGCTACCACCAAAGAAAATAGTTGTAGATCTCCAGCAGGAGAGAGAAACTCAGGGACGTTTTCAGCAGCTTCCCCCCCTATATCCCCCCCTCCATCCTGACCTGCCTCTGGCACAAGACACAGAGCATCTCCAGCAGCACAGGAGCTCTGGTCCTCCAAAAAATACTCTCACAATTAACAGTCCAAAATTTTATCCTTATTTAACTACATCTCAACTTTAACCCAATTGCCATGCACAGGACTGACGAGTTTTGTCACTCCCATCCCAGGTAGCTGGAACTCTGATTTTGGGATGTCACTCTTGGCAGCTAAAGATATCACACAGCTGAAACACAAATACACAGCATTTTCCAAAGGCTTCTGAATTATGCAGAACCCAGCTCATGCTGTATGCATCTGAGTAAAAATATAACAAAAAGCAATCATCACCAACAGATCACAGACTCACAGAACAGTAG
>VZTV01066908.1:958-13630 GCA_013400875.1 Anhinga rufa
TACTGCCACTCAGAAATCTGGGAAGTTAGCTTGACAATTATCAACATTTCCAGAAAGAAAAGAAAAGCCAAATTGAAATCAGGGTGAAAAGGTTAAGTAAAACAAAGTAAATAGCCCCATAGAAATTTTCCCCAGAAACAGGGTCTGTAGATCCTGCATGCTCTTAAAAACACTAGGGGTTTTTTTAATGATTGAAAACCATCAAGAAGGACTCTGATTTTATTTTTTTTTTTTAAATAGTCCCCTCACCTGTGACGGTGGTAACTCACAATACAGCATTCCCTGCTGTTAAAACCTAGGATGGTGTCTCAACAGAGCTTTTCCACAGAAAGAGTTACAAAGCAACAAAACAAGGTTTTAGACGAGCCAGAAAGTGCTCATGATGCCATTTCTTCCTCCTTTACCATATAAAATATATCTCTCCTTAAGCATGCACGGATTAACTGATCTCAGGTTAGTGCAGATTAAGAGTAACTCCTTTGATCTCAATTAATGTAAATGATGGGGGAATCCTGCTGCTGCTGTACCCACGTTCCTGTACGTCAGCATCCCATACTAACCAACATCCTTGTTGGGTCTCTGCACTGACAGCTCTGCATATACCCCAGACTGCACAGTCTTCAGTTGCAGTTTATTAGGCTTCTAAATAATCATTATCAGAAAAGAAAAAAAAAAAGTCGCACATCACTCTGGGACCTTGTTCTTCACATGTATTAGGGGTAGCAGACAGCACCGATCCATGTTTTAACACAGCCCGTTTACTCAAGAAGACTTTCATAGGGAGATTTTCAGACAACCGAAGTAGCAGAGCTTGGTTCTCTCCTAAGGAAAAAAAGAAGTTTGACATGCTTGGGCATTAACTCTGTGTGGATCTCATTTGAACCACCTTTAGATCAAAGCACAGGTTTTTCCTGGTTATGCTTAAAAAAAACCTCTACTTACTTTCTGGTTTCAAAAGGAAAAGATCTGCTGACTTAGACATCAATAGCTAGCTTAAAACTCAGTGAATAGCACTATTAACTTTTTTATTTTTTTATTGGGCCACTTGTTCCACTCCCACATCCAAATGCTTGGAGCTCTTTGTAAGCAGCCAGAACAGAGGAAATGCAGCAAAACCCTACAGATCTCAGAACCGCCATCTCATTAACATTGCTGCTGTACAAAATGACTTCACATGCCCTCGTTCATTTGGTTAGATCACAGTGCCAAATATTTTAGGTTCTCAACTGGAAAAAGGGAATGGTCCTACCACAGTGAATGCTGCCTCTCTCTCCCTTCTTAGTTCCCCCTGTCTATTGATGGAGTGTTAATGTAACATGCCTGCCAGGAGGATTAAACTGAGACTGCATACAATCTGTTTTACGATACTAACGTGAGATACAGTGAGATAGGCAAAATAAAACAACAATTACCTGACACATCAGTTTTTCCAACACAGAGAATTGTTTACATTCCTCTTAAATTAATAAAAACAAAAAAAAAAGAAGAAAAAAAGTAGGAAAATATTCTTCCTTTTTAACTAATGCAGCCCCAATCTCTTTCTGAGCTTTCAAAGTATGTACTTTTTTTTTGTAAATATGCCAAAGTCAAGGCCTGTACAGCATGTGATCTATAATAAACTTCAAAAGAACACCTTTGACATTTTAGATAACTTGCAAATGATGATGCAGAAAGATCTTTTGCCACTACAAAGAAAGAACAAAAGAACCAACATGAAAGAGAAATCAATAAACATATGGCAATTAATAAAACATTTTCTATGAATACCCTACAAAGAGTTTTACAACAGTATAAAAATCCAACAGTTGTTTCAATGTGGATTTAAAAAGTATCAGCTGTTATATTAAGATATTCTTTTTAAGCAACAAAATGTACGTAAAATAACGGATATGGATTTTGTTGTAAATCCATCAGTTGCAGCATTATGGATCAACTGGGAATTTTTTTTTAAGGTGACCCAACAAATTCTGTAATGAAACCATCCATTTTTCAGAGACTAAAAACAATAGTTGGAATCAGAAGCATTTGTTTGTTGACGTATGGTTCAACTCAGCAAGTTTGGCCAGTTTTAGTGGCTTTTAAAAAAAAAAAAATCACGTCTTGATTTTTTTAAAACGCATCTATTGATTTTCTTTATAAGTAACATTACACTAACCATTAGGATGGACATTACAATACCTTCATTGTAACCTACAAGCAATAATTTATCATCATCATAAAGACATATCTACTTGCACATTGTTAACCTACCTTCTCCCTTCTCAGCAGTGAACTGTTCCAGTTCCATATATATTGTCAATAAACCTTGTAAACTCTGAGCAACCCACGAGATAGCTTATATTGTCACGTGCTCCCCATACTTTATTAAACACCCCAACGGCCTGCTCAGCCTGTCCACTCTGGTCTCCACAAAGATACATGCCTCTATTCTGGTGTTTTGTTTGCATTCAAATAGTCGAAGTCTACACTAAGGCAATGATGTCTAAAGACAGGTTTTGAACATCAGCATTACAACCAGGTATTTTATCTTTTTAGGTGTTGGAAGGTCCAATTCGTCTACGTTTGTTGGAAAAATCAAAAATTCAGGAAAACTGTTTATGGGTTTGGCCTGCCTTGCCTCCAGATAGGAGAGCGAGGAGCTCATTTCTGAGCCAAGCAGACAATTCATTTCATTGTCTCTTATGCAAAACTTGTGGCTGGGAGAGCCCAGAGAAATTTGATTTCATGACATGGTTTTTAATGGAGCCTTCTACCAACACTAGGAAAATAAATCCATGAAAATGCAAAAGAAAGCACATGCAGAAAATTCACAGTGCCATAAAGGAAAGTCTCTGTATTTCTTTCATATAGTCTCTATATTCTGTGTGGGCAGTGGTGGGGGGGAGAGATAGCATTATTATGCTTTATGGTTTAATTGATTTCCCTCATTGTCTGCTATGCACAGGTCATACAGTACAGGAGATGGGTGGCCTAATTTAACATTTTTATCAAGGCCATTGTAGATGATGCTTATATTTTCAGCACAAGGCAGCTATTTTGAGGGCGTGAGCAGAAGTAAAAAGCCAGAAGGACCCAGGTTAGTGTGGCTCAATTAAACCTGCTTAAAGTTTGTCTGGCCCCTGCATTAGGCTGGAGAGAAACTATTTTTCACAACTCATGTTCCGAGACCTTCTCCTGAGTGAGAACTTACAGGTGTTCAGTTTAACGTCCCATGAAATAATGCATTTACCTCCTTTCAGATTTGTCAAGTGAGGCTTACAGCACATTTTGCTTTCCACAACCCTGTTATCTTTGCTCTCCTAGCACTTGTGCCTGGGGGAAGCCCAGCCCAACAGCAACACGCACTATCAGCCCGAAACTTAGTGTTAAATCCTCGTCACAACGACCCAGGCAGGAAGAACAGTGGCCCAAAGAACTTCTGGAAAATTGACAAACTAATCATGCATATAATTGCTTCTTGACTTTTGCTCCTGCTGTGGCAGGACTTAATAATAACCTCAAAGGTTAGTGTTGGAACACACACATCATTTAAATGACTCCAGGATGACACACTGCAATAACATTATTAATTCTTGCAGGCCTGCTCCCCAGCGCTTCCAAAAGATTCAGAAGAAAATAGCTTAAAAGCCGGTAAGCGTGTGTCAGGTTAGTTTCACTAATTAGAACTCGGGGCTCCTTGTAACACAGCTACGAACTTGTTTGATAGCTCCTTGAAGGCAGATGATTCAAATAAATATGTGAGCCAGTTTCAATAATGCTTTCATGTCAAATTACTTATCAGTTCTCTCAAATAGGAGTCATGAATGGAAAGCATCTCTATTTTGGTTCATTTTGATAATTAGAGACAAATTGAGAATTAAAGACAATGGATTCAAAAAGACTATCCCTCTGCGTACTGTTTGAAAAAGGAACTGGCACTTGGCACCACGTTATGAGTCTAGTCCAAAGCACTGAAGTCAACGGGAAGCATCTTTCAACAAGACAGTGTTTTGGATACAGCCATGTAAGAAAATTATTTGAATGGAAAATGCTTCAGATCTCTAGAATGATTCAGTGCTCAGAAAACCAACCACCCTTATTAACTCTAGACCACAAGATAAACTGTTTCATTAGTCTCAACTGCAAGAGATTATCCGGCACCCCCCCTGCTGACGGGACTCTTTCAGGTTTGTTATAATAAAATATGTCCTATTTATAAAAGCTCAATATTATATACTTTGGTGTTTTCAGACACTTTGCTTTTCATATCAGAAATTCAGTTTTAACAGCTTACATACAAAAGTAGACAACTTTAAAAATCAATAGATGCCAAAAAAAAATCAAGTTTTGGAGAAGCCAAAATTACTAATGAAGTTGAGTAAAATGCAGCAAATGGTGTGATCCCACAGCTAAATAAGGGAAGAAACCATATTTTATAAATGTTAAAATAGCTGGCACTTCAAAATAAAAATTTGACGGTTCCAAGGTAGCTTGTTCTCATTTAAGCATAGATATAATTTAAAAGGAAAGATTAAACAAGAGCTATGTAACTCCCCAAAAGAAATAAAATGCTTTGCTTTGAATCAACCAAAATTCCCAGCTTGATCTTAAACAACATTTTTAATTTTAAAAAGAATCCCTCAGTGACCATTGCGAGTCATGGGAGCAAGTGGGTATGTGTCCAGGCTCAGGCAGCTGTGTGTGCAGTGCACTCGCCACAGAGGCAAGGGGGCCTTTGCTTTGAAGAAAGCAGCATTAGAGGTATTGGAAAAGCAAAGTACTAGTGCTTCCCAAGGAGGCTACAGATACCTTTATTTGCCAAAAGAAAATAATATTGTTTCCAAATTAGTAAAAACTGGATGTCCTTAGCTGGCATGGAATTATTTTATTTTCCTCTTTTATTTCATTTATTCTTCCCTCCTTCTATATCTGAGTTCAGATCTTTCAGCTTTACTTACAGCTACCAGATTAAGCTGGAGAATTTATCATAATTATCCAATTCCCTGCTCTTTGCAGTGAAGCACAAGCCGCGTTGCAGGAGAGCTTTACACGGATGCATGAGCAATAAGCATATATATACACACATATATGTATGAAGTCATCAAAGAATTCTTGACTTGATTTAGCAACAGAATCTAATCACAGATTTTGGCTAAGATGACACTCTAAAAACCTTGCATTTATTAAGTTGCATAGATTTGGAGAGTACACTATGGCAAACACAAGACTTTGGGGATTACAAGAAATCCTGTGTTTTGCACTTTATGAGGGTTGTGGGATCTCTGCCAACCCTTTCAATACCATGGCCACGCACACAGCTTGAATGGCCTTTGCCCTTCTTAGGATGGTCAGAAGCAAGCTGTATCTCCAAAAACCAAGAGGAAAATAAATACTGCGTTCACTTCAAAAGTTTCTAACTGTATTCATCCAACTGGCTCTTCGTACTTCAAACATACTGAAGGGCACTGGTATTCAGAAAGAGAAGCTAATACTATAACTTTTTTCCCTTCTAGAAAGTCATCTGGTTGTTAAGAGCAAATTAATTTTCTGTATGAAATTCAGTTTAAGCAAATTATTAAACATAAAGCAGTCCTCCTTTGCTTTTCAAGGCATGCATTAACTTCTTTTCTGAATTAAACATCAATAAAAAGGCATGTCATTAGTGTTTATTCTGAATGGTATTTTTAATATAATTTCATTGACTTTCAAGTAAGTCCAAATTCTAATATTATTTCCATCCCTCTGTCATGTTAATTTCTCCAGTGCAGTCCATCTAAGCCATTATATAACAGCATTATAAATAATCTTCTAATATCCACTTTACAACTCTTTAATTGATAGTACTCACCAGAGCACATTATGCAGGTGCTCATATGTGTTTTTTTTTCAGAATAAAATGAAATATTTTAAAACAAGTTTCATCTTTTCTTTATCAGACAGTTCCTGCTTCAGCATAGCCAAGGCTTACATTGCTGGTACTTTCTCTGCATAATGCCCCAAAGACAGAAAATATCTGCTGGCAACATTCAATTAAACCAGAAGGCAAGGGAAGCAACAGCAGTATATATTCTTAAACAAAGGTGAATATGTGTAGCAGAGAGACCTGATGCTATATAACAAAAACCTTTTAAAAAATTCTTAAGTATAAAATATCTTTGGTCATGTTCTTTTGGTTTATTGCTTAATGAAAAAAAGCAACAGTTAAAGCAACCTTCTGCTGCCAAAATCTTAATACTACATACAGTATATTCCAGAAGATGGTTTTTTAGCATGCGTTAATAATGAACATAGAGGGCAACACATACAGGCAAATTACTCGTCTGATTTGCGCAAGCCTGACCTATACATCAATATCATTGGCACATCTAAATGGAAGGCCCTATTAGGAACTAATTTTTTCTTTGACTTCTGCAAAAGAAAAGGAGCATCCTTCTCTCCTAAGCACTGTAGAGGAAAAAACCCCACTGTTATTGCCAACTTCTGTATAAATTTTCCAAGTCTGAATTCTGATACTTGACAAACCTAATTAAGTAATTTAAAGCAAGGCTGAAACTTCCTGCTGCCACAGCAGGCTCCAAATAAAAAGCTGGTAAGTACAGGTTGCATTTACGCTGCCCCATGTACAGAAACTTGATTAACTTTAGCCACTACTAGAGCTGTCAGTTGTCCACCTGCAATATTTAGACAATAGCAGTGCAGTATATCCTCTGGTTAACCTTACACTTTCCATTGACCATCTGTTGTTCAGGAATCTACATCTTACAACAACTGAAGTTTCAATACAAAACCTACAAGCTCATTTCTAATATTTGAACACATACATTAAATGCATAACGGAGCAGCTATGTCATGCATAACTTCCTGGCTGCTGGCAAGCAGATACCAGCAAAATACCTGCTTAGCTCTGGTATATCAGAGTGAATTTTCTGTTGCTCCATAGATGTATCAGCACCCTTCAGTCAGAAGCGGTGTGTCCTGCACTGTTTAAAACGCCTAAGAGAAGTTGCCAGCTCTGTAGCTACTAATACGTCAGGTCTCCCTTTCATCTCAATCACTAAAGTTTCTCATTTCAACTCACCCCTTCCTACAGGCTACACAAAGCACTGGAGTAATGCCTTCTCACAGCTGGCCATATTGGCCATTTACCTTTTAAGTTGCTTTTATTCACTGTTTTAGATTTGTTTTTATCAAGTTGAAGCCTCTTGTCTGCACCTTTGAAGCTCTGCTGTGTATCACTTTTACCCCTGTATTATCACTGATCATTTGCATCCCTCCCAAAACTCTTTTCAAATACAACATTCTATACCTTGTTCCCTAGTCTCGTTGTACCCCTCTGATTTTCACCTCTGTGAAAAATCAGCTCGTAGCTGGCTTAGTAACCCTCTAGCTCAGGGAAAATCACTCACTGGCACAAGAGGACACTTGGATCACAAGTGATAGCAGCTGGGAGCGAGGTGAAGAGGTTCAGAGCTGACTACAGAGGAAAGCTGGGGGAGCTACGCGTCTGTAAGGCAAGGAGCAAGGTTTGGACGCAGCCTTTGCCGGGGCACGGGCAGGTCGGTATTGATCTGCCTGGAGCGCAGGAAATCGGGAGGCTGGGAAGGCTGACCTGAACAATTCTACGTATTTCAGATGAAAGGCCCAACTGTGGACTGGGAATAAACAGGCATGAGGGGACTGACTCTGGAGGAGGTGTGGGGAGGGAGGCCCCACCTTCGTACCCCGAACCAGACTTCCCGTCCTCGGGAGCTGGTGTGTGCTGCTTCTCATCTGCGCTTGCAGTTTGCGGCAGCTACGCCAGTAAAGCAACTCTGTTCCTTATCAGGCCACACATTTATGGGAAACTCACAGGCCCAGACACTGGAAGAGCTGGTGCTCGGAAAACTGAGAGCATTTGCTTCTAGTTACTGGGATATGCAGGTTTCCAAACAGTCAGTGGGACTCTAGTGCACTTGTACAGGGGCCTTCAGCAGGATTAATTATGTCTTCCCTTGAGTTAGGTCCTCCTCCCTTTTTCCCTTCATCACACTCTCTTATTACAAAGATAAAGCTTTCAGTAATACACAGATTGAAAGATGAAGCGCACCAACTTTGCCACTGCTACTAAATGTAGCAACATGAAGTCAGTCATGGGAAAGGTTCCCACAAGTAGGTTTGTTCACAGACTTGGTCTTCAAAAAGCAACGACTGAAGGAGAGGTGCTTTTCTGTAGCTTCAGACAGCATTAGGATCATCAGCAGTATGCTCATGAAACCATATCACTCTTCATAAAGAAGGCATTGCTACCTTCTATACATATAAATCAAATTTTAAGAGAGAGTGAGTTTTAAACAAAGATCATCATTTAGACTATGCAGATCTGGTGGAGTAAAACCCTTTTTAAACCATTTATCTCTCTAGGAACATGGAATGGATCAGATTCTGGAGTCATGTCATCGATGCAGCCTCAAGAGTGTGATGCTCTTGCCTCAGTCAGTGTCAGCAGGATTTAGCCATACATATTGTCTTTCACTATATCGGTGCATCAGTGTAGTAAGCCTGAAATTCTGCTGGGGAGGGGTGGGCGGCGGGGGGACACAACTTCAAAGGAAAATGAGTGTTTTGATTGATTTTGTTTCCTCTGCAAGTCATAGACATTAGTTCTGTTCAAATAACCTAAATGTTATAAACCAGTAATAAAAATGCACAGTCCAGAATAGAGGATTCTGCTTTTCTTTCTTGTCTTTATACTGAAGATCAGCTTTAACTCTTTTCCTCCCATTTCAGCTAAGCCAGATGCTTAAAATTATCAAAACGTAAGATTCCCACCATTTTCATAAGCAGATTTTCAGCTTTCAGCTTGCTGTTCTGATTAAAATAAGCTCTTACAAAGTTTTAACTCACTAAACTAAAGATAAATACTGGAGATCTTGACACTTCTATGACAATTATTGTCCAAGATCCATTTTTTCCCCTTAATTGCTAACATACTAATGTTGCAAAATGATATTTCACAGGCACATTACTTCTGAAGTTACTTATTAATGCCAGGATTTTCCCTTAGCACTAAACCTAGGTTGCAGTTGTCTCCTTCTTCTTAGTTCTGGCATGACTTTGACCGGTTGAATCCCCAAATATGTATCAGTAATCAAAAGGTATATTTCAGTACAGGAGAACCTGTTTGGAAGAATTCTTCTCATTTCTTCTCTGCTTGTTTTATCTTTGCTTGAGATGTGAATAATTCATAGGCCTCTGTCTGCTTTACAGTCAAACGCATTCTGTCCACCCAAGACTGTTCGACTTTGTGATTTATTATTTAATAATTTGCAGGGCTGCGCTGTTGTAAGGTGAGCATTGTGACTGCTTGCAGAACTGTTACAATCTGGTCTAGTTAGCTGTCCTTTCTTTCCCTCTCTCCAAACAGCAGCAGTTATTGATTTTTTTTACAAACCTCTGCCATGTAATCCCACAGCTGCTGATCTCAAAGCTGTTACTATAAAGTAAAAGTTGGCCCTTCTTCTTGAAAACAAGAAGTCATGTTTTGATTCACTTTTTCTTTCTCTCTTTTTTTTTTTTTTAAATCAATTGTTTCTTTTTTCTCCTTCTTTTGTGCCTTAGTCAATGACAATACCCAGGAAGTGCCACCAGCTTCTCTTAAGGATAAAAATGAAAAATGAAAGCCTTTGGGGGAAATACATGCTGATCCTTTCATTACACCTGCAAAAAATGCCTGTCTGAAACTTTTCAACCTTTGAAACTTTTCCAATGGAAGTTGAGCTATTTCATCTATTATCTTGGCAACAATTACACGTAGTGTTGTCTCTCAACAATATGATATTTGTGTTTAAATCCCACTGCCAGTTATCAGTCACATATAATGGTGAAAAGAACTACTCCAAAAAACACAGTGGCTCCTAATTCTTAAAGATTTACTATGCTGCCAAGCACAGCGATACTAATCAGTGTGCAATTAGGGCCTGATCGATTGGCTTCAACTGACTTTGGATCAGGACTGTAACAGGCACTGAGGGCACAGGCACAGCAATTGTAGTCCCCAGTGAATTAACTTCTGTACAGCCTATTTTCTACCTGTCAATTAATTATAGGATTTGCAGCCTTTGAAGACTAAAGACATTGTAGGACAAAACCCAAATTATTTCCCTTTTGCTACTACGAACCCTCAATAAAACATCTGTGGATATATTCTCATACTGTCCCCTTCCTTTCTAGTCCATGCCTTAATCACACAGTTGCATTAAAACATTTAAGTTTATGCCTAAACCAGGAGATAAACTTTTCCGGGCCATCGTATGCACTTCAGTAACATCCTGACTTCATTTCAGCATTAAAACTTAGTGTAAACAAGCTTGTGGGCTCATCCTACATTGGGAGGGAAACCTAGTCCCTTGGGCGAGACTGGAGCTCGTCTTTCTCTGGCTACATACTCCAAGTCCTGTACGGAGGACTCAGGACCAGGATTCCTGGATATCTATGGTGGGTGTTTGAAAGTAAGTTTAACTGTAACTCCAGATTCATACAGAATTACCCCAAATGGAATCTATTTCTTATCCCTAACTATGGTGTTCTGTTTTATCACTCTACCACCTTGCACTCTTTCATTTCTATTTTGGTTATAATGGTTTATTTTTAGTAATGACTTAATCTTCTTCTGGTAGAAAGACTTTTGTACAAACATAAGTCTTGTAAAACTTCCTGCAAATAGATAGACTGGACTCAGCCCTATATGTTAAATCAGATAATTCAAGAGAGGCTCATTAATACAAAATCCCTTACTCTTGGTTTACTTTAGTTTGATTAGATGCTGTAAGATATGCCTCAGTTGTTGCATGTATATCTTGGTTGGCCATGAATGGAAAGGCCTGAAAATAAACTCCAGTCTATAGAGAGTTGTAACAGGCAGAGATCCTTCCCACAGTAGAGCTGGGTTGCTGCCTTGTGTGCTAGCTGGTTTCTGAATTACTTTTACTATCAGCTCTGGAGGAATACTGGAGGAAGAAAATACACATCTCTGCAAAGAGAGCCTCAGCTGAGAGGAGGAATTTATTTCCCTTTTCTACTTATTCTCGTCTTCCATTATTTATTCAAGCCAGGGAGTGAAAACAGTAGGATTTTGGCAATGCCTAATGTTTTACATTAATAGTATTGGAAAATCTTTATGGTAGCAGATACATTGCTAGAATACTTGCACTCTGCATATTGCTACTCTGCTAGATTTAAAAAAAAAATAGACGGTGAAACAAAACATTGCAATAATACAGCAAGCCTTTCATCTCACGATGAGGTGGGTAATTTGATTGCGTTCCAAAGTAAAGCCCTAAAAGGTGCACCTTCTTCCCTTGAACACAAAAACTGCACACACTTAGCAGTTTTTTCTCCAGCATTTGAGAAATCTGACAGACTTACCTGCTTAAACTATACATTGTCTTCCAATCTCACCCACCACCCCTCAGCCCCAGCCCACAGGCTTGATTTTACACCTGGGAAAACCACTACTCAGAGGCTCTTCCTTTAGACCTCCTAGTTTGAAAGGTCTAATAGCCCAGATAAAGAAGAGTACTTAAACTTGCATAATACCTTTAATGACTCCCTGGGGGAAGCTGCTGCACAATTTATTTAACTCTTTGTGCTTAGACTTTCATCCTGGGTGCTTATATGTTAATGACCTCTAATGTGCAAGCCATTAGCACCTTTCACCATAATCTCCTCCCAATGTCCATTTAGATTACAGTAATGGCCACTAGTAACGTAAAGTAACGGCTACCAGCAATGATATCATCATAATGACTTCACTGAACCTGCTCCACGAGTCTCCTGATATATGGTAATCACATACCCTTGCATATAGTCCCCGAACGCATGCACCTTGTCCAGATACTCCAGTTCCCATCTTTTATAGATACGGACCTTCACTTTGATGTGGCTAGCCCGATGGACATAATCTTATAGTCAAAAAATGAAATAGTCTAGTCTGCATTTCCAGGCCTAAAGCAGAAGCAAGCAAATTAAAAATTCAAGTACCTGTTTTTTCAGATAGGAAAGACAATACTAGGAAGGTTAGGGCTAGTTCTGATGGCAAAGTAACATTACTGAAAAGAAGGATTTTCTGGAGAGGAATCAGGCCCTCAGACTTGAGTAGCGGGACAATGGCGTTAGCAGTTAGTACACAAGAAGTGTACAAGTATACGGTACACAAAGCGCTTCTCGTGCTGCACAAATAATATCACTGATTAAGATAGGTAAGATTTGTCAATTAAGTCCTTTTTCAATTACCTTGGTCCATAAATCTATATTGTACCTTAATGGTTTCCCTGCTAATAAGCCATTTTTCAGCCGTAGAGCTAGCTGACTGATTTTCAGCATCACGCATTCCCCCCACTTTTGTTTTACACACACCTTAACTTTGGAAAATTCCCAGCACAGTTTGAAGTGATCTTTGCAGGGCTTTTTTCCCTTCACGATGCAGGGGAGGAAACAGCCAACTCTACCCATTGTGATACCCTTTTGCAGAAATGGGGACAGAGCCAATTATACAAAATATTCAAGCATATGTCTTCATGTAAGAATACTGATTGTTGTATTTACTGCAGAGGAGCAGGTGTGTACTTTAAATACGGACCCTTATGATATGCTGAGTGCTCTGAAGGCTGAATGTCTTCAGTGTTCAGTATGTAATGAGATGAGACCTCCGAAAAA
>VZTV01066912.1:0-13095 GCA_013400875.1 Anhinga rufa
CTGTGACAGTTTGCAGATGGAGTTCTGTGGGAAGCATTTTCTATATTTCTTCTATAGGAGTAGAAAGGAGATCGGGCAATTCTATACCTCGTTTCAGAGCCCATACTACAGCTTTCCTGTGTTCCCATGCAACTAATAACAGACTGCCTTGTTTTCTTACATTTCTTAATTTTCATATTTTTTGTAATAAATGTGTGATTAAGAAAGTGTATGTTATACTGCCTCTTCCAGAATCTTCCAGGAACAGATTTAGCTTGAAGTGTTACAGAAACAACTTCTGTCCAAACATAGCCAGAATGACAGTGGATATGGAAAATCTTATGAGCTTTGGCAGTCAGGTGACGCTGCAGCGAGTCACATATGTGACTTGCATGTTAGACAATTGTATATTTTCAATTGCTAGCATTTTTTACTATTTTGGAAAAAATCTGTTGTGCTATTTTGATCATTTTAACCAATTAAAAAAGAAAGGAATACATGATTTTGTCTGTAAACAAAACTATCCTGAAGAGGCATTGTCAGTTCTGCATGCCAGGTTAACAAAAAATCTTTGCTTTTAGCAGTAAATATCATTTAACAACATTATCCACTTTAATAAATTCTAGTTACTCTCCAGCATTTATAATACATTTACTTTATATTATACCTGAAATATCTTATTGCAGCTTATTATATCTTATTAAATTCTATAATACAATAAGCTTTACATGCTTATTTTGAACAGTGACACAAATATTTGCTATCAGTGTGCTCCTCATGTATCTTTCTGTTTTCCATGTTTCCTGCAGCTCTCATCATCAGTGTCAGAGGT
Source organism: Anhinga rufa (assembly GCA_013400875.1). Taxonomy (NCBI): domain Eukaryota; kingdom Metazoa; phylum Chordata; class Aves; order Suliformes; family Anhingidae; genus Anhinga; species Anhinga rufa. The sequence continues at coordinate 812 of VZTV01066912.1, forward strand.
AGTTTTCGGACCTGGGAAGGTTCATAGGAGCAAGGATTGAATTACCCTTGAGTCGCAGAAGGCAAAGCAAAGGGTTCCTGACCCCTGGTCAGTGTTGTGCTGGTCCACACTGTGCTAGGACTTCATAGAGGACATGCATTAAGTCACATATATCCAGATTTGATGTTAAAGGTCAAATAAACCATCTGTGTTATTAAAGGATTAGCTTAAGCTTAAATGGAGTGGGTTTGCCAAATGTATCATTAAAGCCTTTAAGCAAGCAGAAATCGAGGGAGAATGATAGAAGTTGTTGCAGAGACAGCGTACTGTCTCTGTAAACTAATTTCAGCCTGTGGGTTGCTCACAGACTGCACAGCGTCGATTTGTTTCACATTTGCTGTTCCCAGTGGAGTGACTGGTCCAGGGAAGTTCCCTTTTGCGTCCTATTCCTTATCTGGTTTTAAAATATCCAGAAAGACTTCATAGTCTTGTATGAGCAAGCCTGTTTGTTACAATGCAAGACTCCAGCAAAAAAATGTTTGTGAATGGCAAAGGACAGGCTGAGGTAAATAACGTCCCACTGATTTGGCAGCCAGGTAGGCACTGGAAGCAGCCCTCTTCCTAGAGAGGCTACTGTGATTGTCCCATGGAAACAAATGAGCAGAAATCTTTGTGAGCTTATGGGGGAAGGCACCAAACAAAGGTAGGCTGCCACAGCATGCGATTAGTACTACAAATATTTTTAAAAACAGCTAAAACTCCAAGTGTTTCATATAGCTTGTCCTGTACCTCAGGCCTGCCCTCAGGGTTTGGGGAGTGTGTGTAATACATATGGGATATATTAAATATGTATTTTAAGCTTGGTATTTGGTCCTGGGTGCTGCCTGGGAGCTGTGTCCCATCCAGGCTCACTGCAGCTGTGTTTCTGTTCTTTACCAGCATGGTGTAAAGCCACAAAGGGCCGTTTCATATTGCTATTGGTGAGGCTGATTCAAGATTTTTTGCTCAAGTCCCCTCTTGTTTTTGCTGCTGCTGACTGCTCATAAACTTAGTAGGAAACTGAGGATACTTGCAAGCCGCTCTGGTGAAAGGCAGCTATAAACAGCTCTGCCTATGAAGTGGTTAAAGGGTGTCCCTTCTAAAAGTGCTCCTAGAGGTGTGGTGGTATTTCTGTTACTCTTTGCGATTCCTGCAGAGAACGTGTGCCCAAGTTGATGTGAGACGCTTCAAAGTTCAGCGCAAGGGTAGGCTCCCACCACCTTTCATGTAGTCTTCTTTTACCATCCTGGGTATGTCCAGATGGAGCTGAAAAGCCAGAGGCCACCAAGAAAAGTCCCGTGGCCTTTATAGCAGCACCAAAACTAATCTGACCCAGCATCTTTGTTTTCCATGCACTGTCCAAGAAATAATGACTAACTGGTGATTGATGCTTGTTCATCATTCCCTTTCAGATGTTTTGAGGTTAAACATAATGCTGTGATTTGAAATTCATGCAGGAACCAGAAGTCTTGTTGCCATACAATCCTTCTGTTGGCTTCTTAGCTGCAAACAGGCCCTGCTGCCAGCAGTTCCTACCAGATCGAGCTTTCCCCAGTTTTCCTTTCAAGTGTAAATTGCATACTGGTCAAATCGGGTGAAACACGCACTCCTTTCCTCCCTTCCTGTGTCCCAGTCTTTCAGCTTAAATCACTCCTGCTTGGCAAGAAGACTGGGCCACAGATTATTGCACTTGTTAGACTGCAGCGCTGGAATAGTGAAAATTACTCTATGATTGACAGTAATGAAAATGAATCCCACAGCACTAAAGCAAAGTCTCTCCACTTTTCTTGGCAGACTATTGATTTCAGCTGTGCTTTGCTTAAAAGATACAGAATTTCTCAGAGATGCAGAAGCTGATCATGATCGGTCCTGAAAGCAGCGTCTCTGCGCATATTCTCCTGAGTCACAGGTACAGCTTTCTTGCAGAGCCGCAGGGAGGGCCAATGTTGCCACTCTCTTTGTGCATCCTCTGCTGTCAGCATGGCATTTTTGGGGGAAACATTACTCATACAGAGTATGAAGTATATAGAGAATAATCTCTTAGCATGCTGTAATAGTGATGTTTTCAGATTTGAAATATTAAGTGATCAGAGTTCACTGCTGTGAAATTCCTTAATTAAAAACAAATCTGCTGTGTTTATAAAATCTCTAAACGTGCTGTTATGGTTAGAAGAACACACAAGAGACGGCTTTGTTGAAATGTAAACACTTTGTGAATTATTACTGCAGTGTGCTGTCTGAATGCACTCATCTAATGACACAGTGCTCAACGTTCAAGTGAATATAATTGTTGAAAAGGGCTGTTATGCTCAGATTCAGTGTTTAGGCTCTTAACTTTCCACTGAAACAGTTTATTGAATCCAGATCCTTTGTTAACTCTTATCTTTTTTTTTTTTTTTTTTTTTTTTGGCATTTCTATGAGCTTTTTTCTTTTTAGGGTAGTTCCTTAGAGTGATGGAAACTGGTAAGTTACTGTTTTGAGTGTCATTGTGAAAGATTCATTTGATGAGATCGTCATGTTTGTAAATGAGATCTTCAGCATCGTCTTTTTTTCTTACATCCTAGGAAGAAAATGGTTCTGCCAGAACACTGAGGAAGGTTGTGGGAATCAGAGGAAAATGGTTCCCCCAAAGGATAAATAAAAGGACTTCGCTTATTTAGGTCAGAATATGAGTTTAAACTAGCTTTATCACTCACCTGCAGCCAGTGCAAAGTGTAGAGGAGCTGTTGTAGAGGGTTCATAGGTTTAGGCAGGGCAGAAGAGACTGTTTGAGAAGTGATAGATGCAGATGCTACTGGACTCCTCCAAAACCTCATCTACTGCTGTTGGCTTTTGGATGCCCCAAATGATAGGGGGTAGACTTCTCTGGTGTCCCTATCAGGGGTAGGAGCTGAAGTGAATGGTTCTTCCAAAACTAGAGCTCCTGAGCAATGGCAGCACAGGTATAAAGCTTAGACAGTGGAGTGGTGGTATCTGCAGATCGAACAGTTTGAACACTAAAATCCTTGCAAACTACCTTAAATCTAACCACAGTGAACAACTCCACATCAGAGCGTCTTTAGAGCGAACTGTGGAAAGTTTGGGTGGATTTCAGAAGGAGAATAAGCTCGCCTTTCTATTCAGAATTTGCCTACTGAAATTTGTAATTGAGTCATCTCTGGCAAAGATTTAGCACTTTTGGGCATAACAGAGTGTTAATGTTATGCCCACAAACTTGATTTTAGTTGGGATGTTGAGGAATTTACTACAGGCATGGTAACAGCAAATATGAACCAGGCAGCTGAAAACCATGCTGATGGGAGCTTCTGTATTTTAGTATAGGCTAAAGAATATATCCTCAGGTTTTGGACTCAGGGGATTTGGTCAATAATTGATTTGATTTTCTAAAGTTATTCATTGTACTTTTTTGCTGATTTGAACTAATGAAAACACAAAGGCGTGCCACATCCAGAGTTCTCCTCAGCTTTGGAAACTGCTGAGTGGATGTGGATCTTGCTGAAATCATTCCCAAAGCTAAAATCTTGCATGTAAATTGTGCAGACGGTCTTAAAAGCAGACAGTGGTCTCTGCCCAGTATTTTGCTGAGAACACGTCTACAATTAAGCAGACCAGGGCTAAATACGCTATCCTGTTGAAGTGAGCTGCATTAGAGGCAGCCAGGGCTTGGTGAGGAGAGGATGCTGCAGTAGCACAAATCAGCGGCGTTTTCGGGGATCCAGTATCCACCGCTGAACACCAGAGGGCACAAACTCTCTAACAGTCGCCTCTTCTGTCCCGGCTCTGTGAATGCCAACATTTAAACAAGTCCAAATAAAAGCAGGCTTAGAAAAGCAAACACGAAACTTCACTGGAAGAGCAAAGGGAAAGTCAACGCGCTAGCAGCTTCAGAGCGTGGACTAAAGTCTCACACATGCAGGATGTGTACAGCCGTATTATGTGACCTTGTGTCAAGGACTGTTCTACATTATACACGTGTGCAGGTTTATTTTTAAATACAAGGAGACGTGTTAACAGTGTGTCGCCACTGCATATTTACAAGAGTCGCTTTATGTATGAATGAAAACATACACGGATTAAGCAGGTCATTCTGAACTAGCAACAATCAAAATGACTTTATCTAAAATGTATTTACTTCTGTAGGTTGTGTTTTGTAGAAAGATCATTTCAGAAACAAGATAGGACAATCTGGAACCATTTACCTACCTGACTGCCTGGTTCCCTTTACATGTTGAACTGGGCACTTGTCATGGACTCAGTTGCACAGTGTCACAGGGAAAAATTATTGGTACTAAATCTAAAGACTTTTCTAAGCCATGCATAAAATTATTGCTGTGTTAGGCTCTCCTAGCTAAGAATGTAAGCAAGAATTTGCAAGTGGATGCATGTGAGTTTTCAACAGGTTTTTTTTTTTTTTTTTAAAGTGAATCAGTAGCTAGATTGTGGTCTTGGAGCCAGTAGCTTGAGACCCTCCAGTCCTCAAAGCAAGTGTTATCTGTCCCTTTGTCAAGCTCTTGCTGTAGGAAAGTATACTCCTCTTTTGAGCTGTGTGAGGCTGTCAGCTTTACAATGTTAGAATTATATCTGAAAGAAATAGACTTGAGAGCTGACTGCAATTTATCATGTGAAACAATCTCAGTGTATTTTATTTTAAATTTGAGTCTAAAATGGGTGAATAAAGCTGTAATCATCCTGTCAGCACATGTAACTACTTTCAAAATTAGACAGTGATCGGTCTAACTGAGTAAAATTTGGTTGTAATTTCAATAATGCCATTAAACTTCTAATTACCAGCAAGTGAGGCTGGTCCAGTGGTCCCAAAGTGTGTCTGTGACCTGGGAGACCCAGGTTTAGTCCCTAGGTGTGCCACTGGCTTCCTGTCGGATATTAATCTCTTGGTGCTTCAGCTCGGAGGCCCTCAGAGAGGATTAACTCTCTCAGGAACTTGGGCAGAGTTCAGGATACCCAAACATATCCTAAAAGTGTTATTCAGGGTGCTTGTCCTCAGTCTGGCTCTCTCGGGAAGAGGTGATGCCCATCTCAGCAAGCTCATTTGGGCAGGAGGAAAATGCTTTACTAGCTTCTTGGGTAGCGTTGGCTGGGTATATAAGAGTTTGTGCTAATGTGGGAAACCTGAACTCTTGGCCACATGAGAACCCTTGTCTGGGCATTTGGTGAGGCTGGTGTGTGGGGCTGCATCCTCCTGCATCAGAGAGCGCCTCTGCTTACTTCATCCATAACTGGTTGCTGGAGTTTTTTGTTGGGTTTTGGGGGGGTTTCTTCTTTTTTTTTTAATTCTTTTTTTTTTTTTTCCTGGCAAACACTTGCATTTAGGATGCTATAGGCCAGAGGTAGCATGTCAGCCTCTGGAGAGCACTGAGTGATTAGCTCAGTGTATCATGGTAGGCTGCTGACAGATCACGGCAGACTGTAAACTAGAAATGGAGCTGCCTGCGACTGCCCACCTAGAGTGGCAAAAGGCGTGCTTTCCTCTGTGGCAGGTGGAGGCCATAGCAGGAGTGCCTCTGGCTTGTGTTCTTGGTCTTTCTTGCCTAGGGCAGGGTAAATCAGCAACTGGGGAACAATATTCCAGTTCGGGAAAGCTCCTGTTCTCTCTGCAGGATGTAATGACGCAGTAGTGGTGGCAGCAAGGCTTCAGGCCAGCTCTGTGCTAGGCTGGGAGGCGGCTGGGGCTCCTGCCTGGCCGTGTTAGACCAGCAGGAGAACACCTTTCACTCGGAGGGGACACTGTGCTCCTGAGGAGGAGCTCCTCAGCAGAAGTGTCCTTGTAAGCTGGCTCTGAACCAAAGTTGTCAGTCCCAGGTGAGGAACCCAGGTGGCAGGAGTGGCAGGTGCATGCTGCAAGTGATGGAGACAGTCAGAAATGCTGTCAGGGCTCCCTTGGTGTTGGCACCCGCCTTATGCTGGTTAATATACATCCCTCGGGGAGTCTGAGCTCCGTCATCATGCCCGTCATTGCTGAGGCTTCCTCTAGTCCCTTTGTGCCCCCAGTCCAATCTTTTAAATTTTGTAGCAACACAGTTAGTAAATCCGGTGATTGACCACATCTTCCAGCTCCCTTTGAAGAGGTGCCTCAGAGCAGGATGATTTGGACAGTGCAAGTAGAGACTGGACTGTGTTGGTACAGCTGCAAAGAGTTATTTGCACTATGCCTGCCTCCAGCCTATGCAAATAGCAGGAGAAGCGATTCCTTGCTTCTGTATGACCCGACTCCATTCATGTATAACTGTGTGCACCTGTGCATTTATGGAACATAAACAGACTCTGCAGCAGAATGGAAAATCTACGAAGAAGCATAAAAGTACTTGTTCTGTTTCTGAGACTGCAAAGGCACCCAGGAGAGCATAGCATTTGAGCAAGGTGAAGAAATAAATTTGGAGTGTGTTACTAGACATTTTGCAGGCATATTTTAAAAAGAAAAAACCCCTCCCTTAGAAACAGTTGTCTTTGATCTCTGCGGCTTTCTAAATAGTGCCTCTTTGCTTTTAAAGCACCTAAGATTCATCAGATAGTTAAAAAATCTTGTGTGAGATCAGGAAAGTGACTGTAAGAAGTGTCTTTCCCTGAATTTTGTAGTTATTTTATGAGTATATTTATCAAGGAGGTAGTGGACAGAGGGATGCATTTAACACTGATGTTATTCATCAGTAACACATCTCTAAATTTTAATGAGTTCTTCCTAAGCTTTAAGGAGCCTCCTGTTCTGTTCCCATCAAGTTCCCTGTCTTTTCTGTGTTCCAGCTCTGTCACACCCATCGAGGACTGCTCCCTGCTGTCCCAAGCTCCTTGGAAGGTACTCAGTTCTCTCCATGGGCTTACTGAGCTGCATTCATATTGCTTCAGGTTAGGACAGTGATGTGAAGTTTGTAAAACTCATGTTTAGGCTTTCAATGCTGCTCTTTCTAAGCACTTTAAAAATCAGGTATCTGCCATTTCATACTTGTTGGTTTAAGAAAACGCACAAGAGATTTCTGTTTCATATAGGGTTCCAGAACTGAGCTGTCCCTAGCTCTCAGACCTTCTTCCTTGTTGGCTGGTAGCTGCAGCTAGTCCAGCTGAAGCAATGACTTTTGTAATACTTGGGGCAGATACTTGATTTCTTATACATGTTTCATAGACACATGTTATTAAGAATAGCAGTGGTGGTGCTCTCACTAATAGTAGTGCCATTTGTTAATAAACATGTACTGAAAGAAAGGACTTGCAGGTAGTGGTCTATCAAAATTAAGTGTTGGTTTTTCCATAATGTGCCTGTAATCTGGGGGAAAATCAACCAAACCCCTTAATGTCTGCAGCCTTTCTAAATAAAGACCTAATCCTCTGTATGATACATAATGCTCTTATTTTAGTGTACATCAGCATTTTAAATGTAGCTCCATTCACTAGGATGCTTCTAGGCTTGCCTGGAGATCAAAGTTTCGGTTACTCTTTAAAAGCAGTGAGTATTCTGGTGGGGGGGAATTTAACAATATTTTGTTATCTGGTTTTTGGCTTCTTGCCAAAGAATAGTGCCACTAGGGCACTCACTGCTGCTTATATGATTTTCATTGACTTCAGTGGGCACTGAATCAGGCCTTAGAAGCACAATTTCCTCATTGTTAGCAGCTGTTCATTGCTTAGCATTACTTGAGCCACTATTCAGCTGGCCATCTGTGATCTGGGACTTCTCAGACTGCAAGAAAATCGTTAGCTGTTCCATTTTGGCAGGAGAATATCGTAATTTATCTTGGGGATGTATTTGTACAAGGAGTAATAATGTTTTTCCCCAATAGCTATTGCTTGTCACTTGCCCATCTGTGGTTCTAACACACAAATGTTAAATACAGTAACAGAACCACTTCATACATTCAAAGGCATGTTTTTTTTCACCAGGATGCTGCGAAATTAAGTCTGTTAGCAGAAGGCAGTCCATATTATGAGTATAAGTTCTTGTTTGTTGATCTCTGACACTGGTCAGTCCACAGAGAACCTAGTAAAAGTTTAAAATGACAAAAATAGGTCCCTGTCCTGGAGAGCTTGGATGGTGAGTTGTGACACCATCATGACCGAGAGTTTTGGATGCAGCTGGATTAAATGGTATAAGAGAAGAACCGAATGTATGTTACATTAAGTGTTTGTATGGCTGAGAGCAGCCATTTAGAGGTAGAGGTATTGTCCTATAATAATTCTCCAGAACGAAGCAACTGTGGAAGTGGAGGTCTGTACCAATAAATCAGCATTTCAGCTAAACTGTTGAGTGTTATCCTGATGGCTAGATTCCTTCCAAGATACACCTGTACCTATATTCTGCTTCTTGCAGAAATCGCTTGCAAATTCCTGATGTCAAATATGTTGCTTAAAATTGAACCCCATTTGTTAAGAAGGTTTAAAGGAATGTAGTGAGGGTCGGAAAGAAGGAATGAAGGATCATTTATGTAAGTTTACCCATTTTGAGGAAAGGATATATTAGCCGAAGACCGTAAGTGATATATATATGGAGAGCTTATTAGAAGGGAAATTATCTTTCTTGTTTAGAAATGTTTTACCCATATATATAATAATTCCTGGACTAAAAGCTGCTCCTCATTTTGGTCATGTGGGTAATGTAAATGACAGCAACCCTGAGCTTGGCTTCTGGTGAGTAGTCCTCTCCTTTATGTACTTTGAGTCATGTTCTTGGTAGGTACTGGAGGTGCACATCTCTAGCATTGAATGGGAGAAATCTCAGCTTTCTCTGGTTTCTGAATTGAGCTCCTTTCACTTTTCATCTAAAACCAGGGAAATCAATTTCACTGTTGCTGCTGAAGCTTGACTGCTCATTTATATGGACAAGAACTACAGAAATGAGGCTGGGGGGAGGAGGGGGAGGTGATGGGATTTTCCTGACTTCCTGAAAAGAGGATTTCACTGTGCCCGAATTTTCTGTTTCTATTTCCACCATAGAGCATTATTGCCCAGTGGTAAGAAAAATTACAGTATTTCATCAAAGATTCCCAGACTATGGGAATTTACCAAGTTTCATGCAGATTTCAAAAAGAGTTTTCTGGATGCCAAAACAAATGTCTGACTTCACTGTGCCCTGGGAGGAGAGCCTGCTGAGCTCTCCCGCAGGGGGAGGGAGGATCTTTGCACTGTGCTAGGATTTTTGTTGACTCTCTGAGTCCGTCAGCAATGTTTTGGAGAGAGATAATATGCAGGACTGTACCTTGCTCTGGGAACTGCCAAGAGAAGCACAAAGACTCCATCCTATAAACAAGACGTGAGACACAAGTTCTGTCTTTCTCAGCCAGCTCAACAGCTTGGAGGCTGTTCCCTCCATCAGGCAACAGGGAGGGTGGTGAGGAAATATTCATGCATCCTCCAAGGTGTGTATTAAGAGGGTTTAAAATAACGAAATAAGAATTTTCCCCGTAGTCAGGCTTTGTTTGCCAAATCATGAAGTCTACGTAGTAAGTAAATCTTATGAAAATGTAATAAATCTTCTACATATTTAGCAGATGTTGGTGGATTTATCCACTATAGGAAGTTATGTATCAAACTGTACCATTCAGTGCCTGTTTTGTGTACTCTGTGAATCCAAGACATGTTTAATATTTCTCCCCCTGAGGTTTAACAGCTTATAAATAATATTTAATAAACAAACTTTAACTTTAAACAAACGCATTCAGATGTATGATGTCTGCTCAGATCTCATGTTTTAAGAACACTTATAAATACTGGACTGGACTGATTAAATCTAGCAATATGTCTTTAATTTACATGTATTCAGTCTCTCTCCCAGCAGCATAATTTTCAGTGTCCCAGTTAAGGAAGCATTACTTTTGTTACAAACTGTTGTTTCAAAGGTGGGCAACTTTGTAATCCTGATTTGCAGAGAATTTAAACTTGTCACCTGAAGTTCCTGCCCAAGAGCCATTTTTCCCCTGAAATGTATTCAGAGAAATAGTTTATTCTTCATGTCATTATGGTGGAAAAACAATACCTCAGTGTTTTCATTCCCCTGATTTTTAGGCATATAAGCACAGTGCTTTAAAATGAAGATTTGTGAGATATACACTAGGATCTTAAGGTACTTTTCAAGTGGAAAACTTAAAAAAATAAATCCCCAAACAAAAAAATACTCCTTTATCTCCTGTAGTGATTGATTTATTTTTGGATTAGAAACTTCAAGGCATGCAGCAACTCTTACTTCCTTAAATTTCAGGATAAATTTTTTCATGATGGCAAATGATGATCTGAGAACAAAACAAGGAAGAAATAAGAACCCAGAGGACAAATGTGTGCAGTACAGGAAAATGGGGAACACAGATTAGCAGGTATTTTAAAAAACCACAAGCAATCAACCAAGGAAGTGAAAACTATAAATTGCTGTTGGGCTTTGTATTCTTGGAGTGTCCAGTATCAGCAGCTTTTCTCTGTTTTACCCTAATGTCCCTCATAATGAGACATAGCTGAAGAGGTCCATAGGCTTGAGAAGCTAATTGTGATAAGGCACAAGGAGTAAAAACAGCAGCCTTGCTCTCCTCCGGGCTTTTTGGTTTGGGTTCCCACCCTCTCAGTATGTTTTCTACTCTTCCATCCTTTTTAATGTTTCCTAGAATGGAGCTCTCACCATCGTCATTTAAGATTGATTGTCAGGTTTCTAGGGGTCTCGAACTGCTATAAACCCTGTCCTTACCCTACTAGATATTGATCCTTTTCCACTTTCAGTGACTTTGAGAGATTTTTGGGTGCTCAGCAGCTGTTAACATTTGTCTTTGTGTAGCATTGCTTGGTGTAAGGAGCCTGCTCAGAATAAGTGAGGATGAAGGAGGGGTTGATTGACAACTCATCTGAAACCCACTTGAGCTACTGGAGTTACTAACACCAGCTTCAGTGAGTGTTAGACTGCCATTTCTTGATTGCAGTCATGTCTGGGGATTTTGCTGTTGCTCACCTCAGAACACAGATGTCTTCTTCAGCACTGCTCTAATGTGCATAAAAGGACATTTTTGAGTATCTGTTGCTTATCATTTGTGTTTCTTATTGTGCAGCAGTTTTTCTGTGATCATATGAAAAGGGGTTTGTTAGCATTTTGATTTTGAATTACGGATTCTTACTGTAAGTAATCTAAAGGCAGACATACAGCTCACACACAGTAGGTTCTAAGGATTTATGATCCTTTTTGTAATGCAACATACTGTGTATCTCTCATTGCTAATGAGGTTGTTAACAGAAGTCTAAACTCAAGTGCCCAGAGGTTATCATGGAAGTCATACTTTATGTATTCTGCTCGTTAATAGTAAAGACAAAATGTCTACTACATGTTTAAAACTGCACTTTAGTTGCTCAGGAAAATGAGGACTGTTCTCAGTTTCTTTTCAAATTACCCACTGCCTGCTTTGCACAGAGCTGCAAAGATGATTAGGTAGGGAGAGGAGATTTTTCTAGCCCCTCAACTGCCTATTCCTGGTAATAATTCTTGGTGGATTCCAGCTGGTGAAAAGTCCTTTGCCCACACATAGCAGCAGTGTTACTAAGTGCTATACTTTGACTCTTTTGGTTGAAAACCTCAGAGGAGTATTCTCAGACTAGTTCTCCAGAGGTGTGTGAAGCAAGCCATGCTCCAAAGCAGTTTGTGCTTGGGTTTGAGAGCATGTTATTGTGCGGTGCAAACATCAGCACCAATATGAGCGAAACAGATTCGTGGGCTATCACCTAGGGTGAATTGGTAGAGACCCCACTATTTGGTGTTCTGCTGGCTCTGTTCAAGGTGAGGTGACACCACCCGAGGGAGAGAAGGCAACAGACCCTTTGAGTCCGATTTCAATTTGGACCTTCAGCAAACGGAATGGGTGTATGACTTATGATGTTCCCACAATCAGCATTGCTGGAGTGAAATCTGGGATTTCGTGGATTAGCTGTCAAATGAAAAAAAATGGTGCAGTGGGAATTCTAATGTTTTGTATAACTGTAAGTGAAACATTCAGTTTTCAATCTATATAATATTTTTAGCTTCTTTTCCTCATTTTAAACTTGAGTCAGTTAAAAAATTCTGTGTTATAGCAAAACACTGACATGTGTAATAATGTGGAAATAAAACACTTCAGCATTTCAGAAATGAATGATTACGGTTAGAAAATGTTGAAATAAAACCTTACATTGTTTAAAACATTTTTCCTATTCTTTCTGGCCAAACATTTTCACTAGATGTGACCTGAAATGGGAGTGGTTCCTTATTTGCCCCTCTTTCTCCTTTCCCCTGAAATTGTAGGTTTTGGCTAATTTT
>VZTV01066915.1:0-44822 GCA_013400875.1 Anhinga rufa
AAAAAAAAGAGAGAAAGGAAAAATCACCTTCTTCAAGATTTATGAGAATATAAACTCGGGAGCTGAGATGTTCCTATCACCACCTATGAGGCCCAAGGGACGGCTTTGACTTAATGCAGAGTCGGATGTTTCTCTCGGTTATGAATTCAGAAGGTGATCTGGGGAGTTCGAAGCAGAGACGTATGAGTGCTTAAAGAGGAGCATGCAGGAGTCTCAGCGCTGCCAACTTCAGTCTCAGTGTCTTATGACTACAGCAGTACCCAAATCCTGTGCGGGCTCAGGGGGTCAGCGAGGCTTCCCCACCCCAGGCCAGCAAGAGGTTTTGGGAAGGGGCAGGTGGGCAGCAAGGTCTGAAGCTCACCTCCCCAAAGGCACATGGACAGCTATGGCAGCAGCAACTGGGCTGAAGAGACGCCTGCCCCACCAGAGAGGGGTTTGCTGCCTTTGGGGGGGATCGAGATGGGTTTTGGACTGTGCCCTGGGGGGTTTGGAGCACCGAGCCCCAACTTTGTCCAGCTCTCAGGAAAGCCATGGAGATGTCACATCCTTCCTGCTCCCCCTTTAATTCCAGCTGCCCCTGGTGAAGGCATCCCTCAGGGAGGCCAGAAGGATCGTGGCCCTGCTCTGACAAACAATTCATTGCCCAAGGAGAGCAAGGAAAAGCAATGCTTAGGGCTTTCCTATCCCGAGCACCCCAGGGCTGCGGCCAGGAGGACTCCACACCAGGGAGAGGGAGGCACCCTGGGCCCTAATATATCTTAATAAAAAAGAAAGGTAAAATAAGTGTCCAGGCAAAAAGGAAAAAAAAAAATGCAGTGGCAAGGAGTGTCTTCATGAGGTAGTTTTGAAAACACAAAGATGAAAACATCCAACCTGGAGACATCGTATCCACTTCGGAGCAGGACGGAGTGATCGGGAGCAGAAGTTTCTGTAAGCTACTGCAGCCTTCCCGTAAGAGGCAGGGAAAGCAAGGAGAGCCTTACCATTTCGGGTTTCTAACCCTCCATGGGAAACCTGTCTGCCCCTCAGAGTGATCCCCAACTTCACTGATGAAACTGCTGCATACATTCCAGTTGAGATAATCACCTGCCTTAATAATTCATGGCCTGCTTTCAGGAGAGCTTGAAGCTCAGAGGAAATCTGAAAGCTGCTATATACATTTCGATCAGCAGCACTGATCAGTGCCTGCCTTTATAAAAAATAAAAATAAAAATCAGTGAAAGCATTTTTATTAAGGTATGGGGTCAAGTAATAGCTCCTTCCAAACTACCGAAGTCATGTCTGGCTTATTTACGCTTTTTTTCCCCTTCAGTCAAATAATAAAAGCATTATCCTGAAAAGAAGAGAAAGATCTTAAGATAAAAGGAGTGCTACATGACAAATATGCTTTTAACAGCCTGGCAAACCAGACTGCCTCATAGAAAGGTTGTTCTCAAGGAGTTGTCCTTCAAGGGAGACATCTCCATAGATGGTTTGCATGCCTGCTTCCATATTGCCCATCATTATTACCATCATTATATTCTTTAATTGTCCTAATTGCATTAGTGCCGGTGGATATTACTCCCCTGGGGCCTTGGATCTGCCAAGACTTCACAGACTAACCTGGCAGGTCAGGTGGGGAATCGAGGAGGTAAGGGGAGGTGTGGGAGGACAGGATGGCGTGGCCAGCACCAGCCAGGGATAGCTCAGTCTGCCATGTCCCCTGGGCTATGGGTCGGGCAGTCTGCAGGGTCACAGGGAGCGCTGCTCCCCCAGGTCCACCTGAACGCCTCTGGTCTGAGTCCTCCGCCAGCGGACACAGATCTGTGCTCCTCAGCAGGCAACCAGACATTGCTGGTATTTGCACCCTCCAACCCTCCCTCCCTCCCTGCCATGTCCAGGAGGCACTGCCCTGGTCCTCCCTCAGTCCCTGGACTTGTGAGAAGTGGGGCTTCACTGAAAGGTGATGATGTTCTCAGGTGTTTCAGCATGCATCTTAGGGTGAGGGTGAGGGCTGGCTGACATCGGCCACTCCAGAGCTAAACCCACTTTTGCCTACACCCATCTTTCCTTTCAAAGCTGTCCAGCAGAGTCCCTTCTCCCAGCCCCCAGTGTGCCTCTCTATGGTGTCCCCAGGCTCTGCTGGGGCCTCTGCACATGGGTTTTTGCTCAGGGCAGCATCACTAGCCACAAACATGCACGCTTTAGTTGCACACCCAACTTCCCGGCCACGGGACAGGCTGCTCCCTGGGTACCGCTTGCTCCCACTGAGGACAGGAGACATGTGTGCCCTGGTGTCTGTGGCCACGGGCAAACTTTCTTGTGATGTTCGGTGTCTGAAGACCTGTATGTGTATGGGTTGCCTTTGAGACTCTAGTTCCTACCTCCAAGCACAAGGCCAGCCTTTAACTGAGCCAAGCGGAAGCAGTGTGATTAATAAGACAAAAGCCAAAAATACCTCTAATTGTAACCTATCTCTTGCTTCCTGGCAGAAAAGACGTCTTTCATAAAGTGGCTGAGGATGAGATGCTCACCAAATACAGCCCAGCATGCTGTTCAAATGAAGCAAAGCCTAAAAAATACAACAGGGTGGTGTGAAATAGCAGAGCTCATGGCGGTCCAGGAAGCTACTCTGATCTACTCCAGTCTGGGGGCTGACCCTTCACTGTTCAAAGACTCATCCTTTGCTGTAGAAAGAGTCTCCTTAGCAATGCATAGTCTTAGGAGTCAAGCAGACAAAGCACACGTGCAAGCCAGCACATGAAGAGCCGGCACGAAGCCCACAGCAGCAGCACGTCCGTGTTTGGTTGCATCCATGACCACCCATTTGCAGCCTAGCTTAGAGAAGCAGACATTGTCAATCTAAATTAGTGCTGTGCTTTGCATCTCAAATGCATCTCAGATGCTGTGCATCTGCTCTCAAAGTCAGTC
This sequence comes from Anhinga rufa, assembly GCA_013400875.1. NCBI lineage: Eukaryota > Metazoa > Chordata > Aves > Suliformes > Anhingidae > Anhinga > Anhinga rufa. Next base: position 2,911 of record VZTV01066915.1, read on the forward strand.
TGAGCAGCACCATCTCCTTGAGAGACGTGTCCAAGGAAGCCGTGCCAGAGACAGCTATTAGCTAACCTGCACTGACCGAGAGGTTATACCAGAAGTGAAATCCCTTTCAAAACCTCATGTCTTTAATACATATTTCTTTCAAAATGTGGGGATTCCCCATAGCCATAAACTCTGCAAAGCCCATTTTGGATTCAGCATCACTTTCAGCCTCAGTGATACTGCTTGGCTCTAGCTTGCTTGGGCTAATGACATTTTGGATGAAAAAGTATTTAGCTGATTAGTTTGTGATTTACGTTCCTAGAGTGTCATCAAGTGTCCCTTCCTCTCCCTTTATCCACCCACATGGATGGATGTCTCCCATTCCTTGTTAGGGGAGAAGGTATTGGTTTTTCTCCTCTTAGCTGAGACACTCCTCTGTTCATTTTCTCACCACACCCACCCCTTTTCTTTTTACACACCTTCTCCAGTTTACAAGGAGTTCTGGCTTTCAGCAGGGTTTTGTAATCCTTTATGAGCCTTGGCTGATTTAACACAATCCTCAGAGATGACTGAGGGATGGAGACAAGCACCTGACTGGGAGAAGAAAAAGTCCTATAAAATAGCTTCTAGATGTTTCAGAAGCTGGTCTGAATACCCTCAAGATACAGACATGGTCTGACTGGGGCTCTGGGATCCATCTTATAGGAATCAGAAAGATCCCAGGTGACTTACATTATGAAATGCATACAGCCTACAACTGTTGCAGCCATTGGAGCAGCACAGGCAGGACCTGTACCGCCAGCTTTTGAAGTTCATGGGAACTCCTCTGATATTCTCTCAGGAGGTTTCCCCATCAAGATCCATCTCAAAGAGTCACTGCCTGAGGACAAATACCATGCCCCTAGAAATCTCCAAAGCTCCAGTCTCCAAGACTTTGATTATCTTCTTCTAGCCCATGATTTCCAAGTCAACATGGGATTTGCTGAAGTATTGCCTCGTGGCACCTGGATAATAGCAGCTAATTACACCAAAAGAGTCAAGGAACCTTACGGTGTGGATCTGACTCCCTGTCACATTCACAGCCATTTTACTTTTTTTTCAGGCTGTATAGAATAATCCTGCAGTCAATTACTCCCACTTTTGGTCTTTGTGCACTGCCAGGTATTTCAGACAGTATGAAAGACACTCTTAAAGTATTCTGAATGACTGCTCCAGGCTGTTGCAAGCAAACACTTAACCCAATGCATGGAAAAAAGAATATCCCTCTTTTCACCGAAGAAGTCAGTGGGTTGCATCTGTGACGAGGCAGTATCTTATTTTGCAAAGCACTATGACTGGAGCAGCAGTTCAGGCTAGGTATTGAGTGGGCTCAGTACGATGGATTGATGCTGCTGAAACAGTATTTACTGGCACTGCAGAGTTCAAGGCTAGACCAAATTGGTCAAGTGATGTTCCTTTTTAATTTCACCAGGAGGAAAAGCAGAAAAGGAGCCAGGAAAGGAACAAATAGCTCGGAGGCATCCAGGGCCAGAGTAGGAAGGTGCGCAATCCTGTAGCAATAGCTCTAATAAACCCCTCTTGTGTCCAAGCTTTCAATTATTAAATGCACCTAAAATTATTTTGACTTCCTCTCTTAGTGAAGGCAAGGAGACATGGAAAACACACACAGGACATGCAAGGAACAAATGCAGAGGCACAAATGCATTTTTTAGCACAAGACACAGCTTTAGCTGGTTGGTTTAGTACCTACATTTCAACCAAGCTGCTAGGAGCCAGCAGAGATGGTGTGACCATCACTGTATAACCAAACTAACCACTGGCTCCATTCGGTGCTCTCTCCATTGAAGTCCACTGCTTTGCCGCCTGAACCTGCTGCAGATACAGACAACCCAATGCTAGGGTGGAGATACAGAAGGATGGAGAGTTGGAGGCTGCTTGGAAAGGTGAAGTGCAGTCACACAGCTGGACTCAGGGCTGTGTTATGGAGCAGCTGCTAAACCTCCTTTTTCAGGCTCGACACCTTTCTCTAGCTGCTCGTGATGAGGGGAGAGACCAAACTCATGGTGTCTTGAACCCTACCCAGGCACAGGTCTGACCCCAAATTATTGTTCAGTTCCCCCTCACAAATACACAGCTTTTTCCCAGTAAGAAATTTCAGAAGGTCAGCAGAAAATGACTTCTTTTGAAAGAAGGCGGAAAATTTCTGAGACCTTTTGAACCTGGTAGAAAATGTCTCCTTTGAAATGTCTCCTACTGTCACTTAAGAGAAAATACAGGAGTGTCAGCTCCACAGTTGTGTGTGCAGATAACCTCTCGCGCTGTCAAAAATTTCTGACTCCGACTCTGAGACACTATAAATAGCTGTGTGCACAATTAGCAGGTTTCTGGGCAATCTACAGAAAATCATAATCCACATAAAATCAATAGGATCAGTTTCCCTGGCTGTAACAGCAAAGGTCAGAGGGAGATCAAAGAGGCAGAAGATACGACCCGTGGGACAAGCGGCGGCAGCAGCAGCTCTGCGGCCTGGCGATGCTCCAGGGTCCCCTCCACTTCCCAGGACGACCCTGACGGCTGCAGTGGGCTGTGGACGCAGAGCAGCATCTCCCTGGCAGCGTGCGCCACCCCGCTGCATGGCGACACATGTTTCTTTGATTAAAAATGCAAGGCATCAACTGTGGCTGAGATCCCTCCAGCCATCTCTTCAATATTTTATCCATGCTGGTTGTTTGACTGGAGCGAATGTATTCACCCTCCCCAGCCTCTCCTGGAGAGCTGCCAGATCTCTGGAGAGTGGCCAGCCTCTCCAGCTGGCCACTGCCCCAATGCTGGAATGACACAATGTGACAAGGACTTTTCTCCTTTCTCACCTCTGCAGCATCCCAGCAATAGCGTCATCCAGGACATGGTGTCCGCTGACAGGCGCCACAGCTCACGGTGTAGGCAGCCTGCGTATGTCCAGCGTATCACCTGTCTTAGAAATCACTGCTGGCCAATGCGAGAAGTGTATTTGAGAGGCAAGCAAGCATCCTCCTGGCTAGGACTTGATTTTTCATATGGAAAACCGATTTTCCCAAGCCATTGTGTGCTTCACCCTTAAGACAATCTGGGGACTAAAAGCATCAAAGGCCTGAGTATTTATTTAAGAAACAGCAAACTTTATCATCAGCTGAGGAAGTGCAGATCTTTTCCAAGGAACACATGTTTTTACCTTCCCTGTCTTATGTTCCTTGATTTCACCAGAAACCAGCTGCACTAAAGTCCTCATGGACAACACCATGGAGGTGGTCGATGGCTTTACAAGAGCAGTTCTGTGCTCCACAGATGCCCAGTAAATTACTACCCCTGGCAGGCAGGCATACAATCTGCTGCATCTCATGGCTCAACACTAGGAATTTCTTTCTGTAGTCATTCCAGGGATAAGCCATGCAGATTTGGCTCAGGAGAGCCTCAGGACTTTATGCACTTCAAATTCCATTCCCTTCACAGTACTTTCTCTCTTGTGTCATTAGGTCGTAAACTGGATTGTACAGGCAACATGTGTTGCAGGAGATTTTAGTTTCTCACTGTTCAAGATCACAAAGTATGATCCAAGGCCAATGGGCCCTTGCGGGTGGCAGACGTGCCCGCTTGCAGTGCGTTAACCAAAGCAAGCCTGGGCTTGCAGCTGGACCAGGCACTGGGGTAACACCAGAGCATGTGTGGTCAGCCCTTGGGGTGAGGCAACCTACTCCCACAGGCCACGTTATTTCTGCTGGCTTGCTCAGATGTGCAGAGTGCGGCTTGCTCAGTCTGTCATCACAGACCCTTGTGGTTCAGGGGATGCATGGGACCAGCCCTGTGGCCCACTGGAATAGCTGATCATCAGCATGGGAGAAGCCAGTGAGATCCTCTTCTGGCTCTTGAATCTCCACTTGGCTAGGACAGGGAGGTGGAGCCTCAAGTCTTGGGCAGGAACAAAAGGGAAGCACTTAAGCAGCTCATCAGTAGTCTCTCAAGCCAGCTAGCTAGCTTCAGGGTGTCTGCTGTTGTACTCCAGATTGGAGCTTCTTCCTGATGCGCTTGGCAAGGACATCGGGTGTGGAGGCAGAGGGAACAGGGGTGAGAACACCTCCAGGATCCAGATGAAAGAGGATGGAGTTCAGCCCACGTTCTGTTTGGAGTCCATCAGAGACATTGTTTTGTGCAAGAAAAAAAAAGAAAAGAGTATTTAAAAAAAGATAGGTATTTCACAAATGCCTTTCCCCCCCTCTAGGATGGTTGTGATGGGCCTGCCCATTGCATCAAGCAATTTAAACGGCTCATTGCATTTGGGGCCATGCAGGAAGTCACCCTGCCAGTGCTTCCTTCCAGGCAGAATTTCCCTTTTCAAATGTCATGGAGGAAATTGTTTCCCCAAGAGCTGTATCGCTGATTTGACACGGAAAGCCTGGTGTGTGCTTTTTTCAGGGGGGGGATTGCTTGTCATTGGAAATGACTGTGGAACAGCTTGCAGAGGTGAAAGCCCAAAAACAGGAAAGAAAAGGCTCTCCCTAGCAAACACATCAGGACTGGGTATTTTGCAAGGCAGGTGATGATTCTTCAAGTTTCTTTTTACAGTCTTGCAAGCAGCAGATGAATAAACCAGCAGACCTCAGGTTTTTACAGCCCCAGAGGCCAAACCACTTTGCAGCCATGCCACCTCCAACCATTCCGAAGGCAGTTGATGTTTGTGCAAAGCTGTTCTTGATCAATGATCTGCTTAAGGTCCTGTTGATAACTGAGTGCTTCATTTTGGTTGGAATGGTCTATTTTTATGCTCCCATCACACCATATTCACCCTCCTCTTTCTAAACCTTTAATCTTTCCAGCCGTTCAAATAGGTCACTTTCCAACCAAGTATCTCCATCCTTTTCCAGCAAAAATACATAAACCTAATGACTAATGAGTAATTAATGCATTAGAATGCTACAGTTGACTCTACATCATAATTACTCATGACAAAAGACACATTACAATGTCCATTTTAAAGGCATGTTATTATCTCTTTTTCTGCTGCTTGGTTTCAGTTTTTTTTTCAGATGAACAATACAAGCTCAGCCTCATTTTTGACCTTGACATGCATGTCTCAATCAAGCTTTGCATGAGAGAAGCAACCCGCAATCAGAGAGAGCAGATGCTTATTCCCTGACCAGAAGGAATTATCAGGAGACACTTGAGCCTTTGATACTTGGAATAAATTGTCAAGCAGAAAATTGAATACAGAAATGCTCATGGAGAGCATGGCTTTCCATGGCAGAGGCCTTTCTTTTTCAGGAAACAGTGAGGACCTTGCGGTTTGCTTTCATTATTTTATGCATTTTTTCTGATGTGATTGAACACAGCAACACTGAGTGCTCTAACAGCTGCCTTCCTTCAAGAGCTGATGGGAGGCTCTGGCAGAATGCAGGCCATTAGGAGGTGCGCAGCTTTGTGATGGAGGGTTGGGAAGTGGAAAATGAGGTTTCTTTGCTTGTTTGGGGCGAGGGTTGACTGGTCATGGGAAATCAATAGCAAACTTCCAAACACTTTTGTGTTTCATGTGTTTTGTGATGTGGTCTATACAGTGAAAAGCAGCATGGCAGAGAACTAAGGTAATAACAGGAGAGACCAGAGACAAGCGCTCCTTATCCTACAGCAGACTTACTGAAGTGACCTTTCGGTATTCCCAGAATTTGGCTTCTCAGTGTTTAAGCACCTTGGCTGCGTGACGGTGTGCCCCGCTGGGATAATAACCTCTCCAAACCACTGGGATAGAGGGAAGATGCCTTTTTATAAACCACTGAAGTGACTTTGAAGCCAAAATCTGGCTTCCAAAAGTCTTAAATAACCAACATTTGAGGACAGCTGACACAACACTGTAGGCCAGGTCCTCTGGCGGTGAGACTCATTGTAGTCCCATTGATCCCATTAGGAATATCTGGGTGAGGCAAAAGAGTTATAATCATCCCTGCTCACCAGTGTGTCCATCCACAGATCCTGCAGGAGATCTTGCATGGGCAAGGTGGACCTGTACAAAGAAGGACCTCCTCTTCATCTTCACACCATAGGGGAAGTTCACAGCTCTTGCCACCAGTGTTTCAGGTGTATGCAGATGTGGGAAGCCACTGGTGTTGATGTTGGTCATGAATCAACACCACTGATGTTGCTGTTGATTCATGTGTTCAGGGTTATCCACACAGCCATGTGGATTCATCTTAGAGAAATGTATTGGGAGCTGAATTTTTGGGAAACAGCTCCATGCTTCAGCTCCTACCACAGACCTGCGCCACGAGGAAGCCTCTCCAGACACTAACAGATGGTTCACTGATGGAAAGCCATTGAGAGAAAGCAGAGAATCAGACAGTCCTCTCTAAGGATCTCATCTGCAGGGGAAAATATGAGGAGCAAATGTTCTCCCTCATCAGGCTTCAGCACAAAATCTCCCCATGTAGCTGCTGTAGTCTCAGATGACATGATATTTGTCACCCATTCAGTGCCCCCTCCTCCTGCAGTGCTCTCCTTAAACATACCCCAAGCCAGGTCGCAGCTGTAGGAGCCAGCTATACATTTGCCAGAGACCAGGGGAAGCCATTGCTACTGCAGCTAAATCTGGCCCTGGTGCTCTACATTCGTCTGGAGGTTTGAAGTAAATTATTATTTCCTTTCCAGCCTGAGGCAGAAAAACATTAACATGCAGAGCAGCAGGAACATCTCTGATGGACCCTTTCCAGCCTTGTTTTGAGAGTGGAGTAACCTACAGGTGTCCCCTTGGTGAGGGACGACACAGTATTTCAGGTCATGGCTGCAATTTATATGGCAGAAAAAGGAGAACTCTGCTGTGCATGCCTGGCCCTGTGCTCCTGGATCCTATACCAGAAATGTCCATGACAACACAAGAGAAACACAACAGCAAATACAAACATACTCTGTTGAGCACTGCACAGCATAGGAAAAAGTGAAGACAAAATGGGAAACTCTGGTAGCACTTTTTACCCTGGAAAAATACCCAGGGCATGTGTTGCAGTGGTAAACATACATGGCTATGTAATGCGTTGGTGTAGCTTCACCAGCAACCCAAGGGGCAACATCTCTGGTTATAAAATTAAGCTGGCGTTTTCCCATGCAGGGCAACGTGTTGCACAGGAAGGGAGAAACATTCTCCAGTTAACACTGAAGGAAGCATCAAGGTGGGCAGCAAGGAAAGGCTCACGTGGAAACAACAGCCAGATACTTGGGAAGTTCTTCTGCCATCCATTGGAGCTGGAGTGAGCAGAAGTGTTTGGGAACTCATTCACTGGCATCTGCAGAAGGTGAGACTCTCGCCAGAGCATCTTTTCCTTCGCCTTGCCACAACTCAAAGGGCAACCTTCATTTCTTGTCCCTTGGCAGAATCCAGATGGTGCAACCAGGAATTTCTGGCTGGCAGGCTGTGTTTGGAGATGCACTCCAAAAAAGCCATGAGCCTGCTATGAACTTTCCTTGAACACAGCTGGATTGACTCCTGCAGTCTAGTATTTACTAGACTCCAGTCCTAGGCTTGACCTGCTGTGGCACTGCCTGTGGTTTCCTGCTGAGCTCAGAGCCCAGCAGGGCTTTCAGTGCTTCTGTCCCCCAACCAAGGAGGAACCAAGGGACTTCTGACCTCAGACCAGAGCAGTGACCTTGCAAGAGACACCAAGGGTTGATTATTTTGTTGGTGCACAAGCCAGCGTGCAATCAACAGCTGTTATTTAAGTCCATCACAGCTCGGGAAGCAAAGCAACATACAAACTTCGAACACCTACATGAGGTACACCACCTTTGGTCCTCACACAGAGATTGCTGAGTCTACCTGGGGATGCAGGGTAATAGGAATGAGCAGTCCATACCTCTCCTCAGGAGAGGTGACCATTGTCCAGAGGAAGGGGAGAGGCAGAAAGAAATTATTGGGTGGGATTTTCAGCAAGTGTTCTAGATTCAGTACTAATTCTATGGGAAGTCAGGGAGAGGACACTGGAGAGACGACCCCTCCACCAGCCAACTTGTCCCCAGCCTCACCTGGGGCACCTGAAGCGATGAGAAAAGTTTGCTTTCTCATCCTTGCAAAATGAGCGTTGTGACCTAGAAGTCTAGCAGAGCTGGAGCGGTGATTCCACAAGTCAGAGAGGGATAGGGGAGCAGGAAGGAGGCAGGGAAGACATGCTGTCCCACCTGGGGCTGGAGGGCAAGCTGGGAAAACCTGCAAGGAGAGCAGCCTGGAGGAACCCCAGGGTACATCTTCAGTTTACGCACTGTAGTTGCACAAAGAGCTTGGCTTGCTGTGGTGTGTCAACATGCTGCTGACCCCGAGGGAAGAGGAGGTTTTAAAACACAGGGTTGGTAGAGTCAGACCTCAGACTCGAGATGACAACAGGTGAAAGTCAAGCTGGGCTGTGAGAAACCTTGCATGCAGAGTAGCTGTGCCCTTCCCTAGCCATTAAAACAGGATGGCTTTATTGGCCATCTCCACAGTGGAGATACTGAGACGGGGAGGTTAGGTGTGTGACAGCCTGGGATATGTTGTGCACCATCAGGCTGAAAGGGGCAGCGGGTCGGCTGGTATGTTTTATGGGAGAAACCACAGCAGCACTGATGATACAAGTGGTGCTTGGGAAGAAGGCATCTGGGACCAGAAAAAGGAAAACACAACAAGGTATGGTGCCAGCCTAGAGAGAGCTCAGAGTGTCCCCATGGACAACGTACAATGCGGAGCTCTGCAGGGACACCGACTGTCTGGGCCTGTGGTTAGTCACTGGGAAAATGCAGAAAGGCGATGGGCAAACCTGGTCATCTCCAGCTTTCCTGCCTCTGTTTCATTCTTTAGCTCCATACAGGAATTTTCCATAATCCCTTTACGCTTAACAGGAGAGTTGTTCACCTCCAAGCTGTGCAGACAGCAGAATGTGACCCTGGCAGTTTGCAAGGGCTTATTAAGCACAACGAGCCTGAAAAGAGAGTGGGAAGGAACCGGTGAGAAAACAATTCTGTTGCAAAGCCTTGCTGCATTGTTGCACTCGGTTTTTGAGGAAGGGCTTGATGGCTGGGTGGGAGATTGTGAAGGTTTCCTACAGTATTCCCCACCCCTCCCTGTCTCCCTGGCAGAGCTTCTGCTGCAGGCTGCAGCTAATCAGGGTCCCCCCAAATGACCCCAAGACTGCTGACGTGATTATGCTCCTTTGCCTGTTCAGACCACCCTGGATTTCTCTACAGCACCTTTCTATTGGGGGTCCACAGGCATGTTTGGATACACCACAGTATCCAGACATCCATGAAATATAGCTCAGTGCTGCAAGGTTATTGTCAGCCCTCTACAGGGAAATCTGCTGTTCCACTGCAGATGCTCAGGGAGCCTGCAAATCTAAAGAGCATGGGGACAACAGCTATGGGGTACAAATTCTGTTGTAAGGATTTAATGGGGATGGAGGCTTTGCCAGTCTATATTCCTCTCATTCATCAGCTCAGAAATATGACCTCTTAAAGGAAAACCTGAAAATGCAATTTCTTCTATAGAAAAAGAAAAAATCAAAGGACCTCCCCCCCAAAACCAAAAACCAAACAAAAAAGTCCTAGAACCATTTATTACCATGAGCCATGATTTCAAAATGTGGGTGTTCAGCACCTGGCAGCCTATTTTCTAAGGGGATACAGCAGCACAAGGCAGGATTGCCTCCGGAGCCACTCGAAGAGAAGTGTCAGGACCAGGCTGCTCTGAAAAAGGGATGAGAGAAAGGAGAAGGTGACGAGGAAGAATGGCAGGGCGTCTAACACTTTGCATCTAATGCCTCCACATGGCTGCAAGTGCCGTGGCAATTTGGCCCTGATAACATGGATGAAGAGATGTTGCTAACATATTGCTTCCTTGTCAAATGTCTCACTGGTTTTGCAGCCAAGTCTCCTGCCAGCGAGGCCGCAGCAGCGCCTCTCCGTTACTTTCATATGCAAAGAGGTTGTTAACTCAATTGCCAATAAAATTCTAGTGGGTGGAGAGGAGGACATCTGCCTGTCTAGTCCTGTGCTTGCCAACATGGTTCTTTTATTCCTCCAGAAGCCACGAGCTCCTACTCGAGCTGGTATTTTGACAAGCATTTCTGTTTTCTTGACACAATGGGCAAAGTGGGCACAGATCTTGCATGCCACTCGTAATATGTTTTCTGTGCCGTGATTTGCATCCTTTCTGGAGGACTCCTGGCACAGCGCTGCACAAAGCAGAACGAGCAGCTTGGACAGTGGGTTTAGTCTGACATGTAAATGTACCGCTTAATGATGTGCAATTGCGTTAGGAGAATGCGAAGAGGACACTTTGCCGGCTGTGATGGCTACGAGGCTCTGACGAATTTGGGTTGGGGGCGGGGGGGGTGATGGAGGAGGAAGGAAAAAAGGATGGGGATAATACTGAAGTAAATGAATTGTCAGCAGGAACCGCAGGAAACGGCGTTGACTGTTTGTGTTAATTACACAACTTTACTCTTGGCTGCTGCAGAGCCAGGGGTCCCAACTAACTGAAGCTGCAGCCCCTTAAGGATGCTTTCTCAGAGCAGAGGGGGTTTACAGGGCATCTGTGCTCTCAGCACAGTTGCAGAACTGTCCTCAAGTACCGTCAGTAAATTTGCATTTGAAAATTAAAGCTACCAAATTATTAGAGGTGGCAGCCTGGTCACTAGGAGCAGGGGTGGTGGGCTTGATTCCCTGGGACTTGCGACCAGACAATGCGATCTCTTCCAGTCCTTTCCAGCCCTAAATTTTGGGTAATCTCTGCTTTCATGGCTGAGGATGAGCCACCACCTTGGCGATCACATGATGTGGTTATATACACAAGAGGACGCCAAGCAGCCAGAGAGATTACTGCGGGAAAGGTTTAGGCACATCAGACTGTACAGATGGTCAGAGCCAGAATCTCTCAGGTATCACACAGGGCACAATCAGCTCTCCTCCATCCTCATCTTCCCTGGGCACGCCCTGCATGCCAACCCTGCTGCCAAGCCTCATAAATTTCCCTCTCTGAGCACTGCTCGATGGAGGGGTGTTGAAAGACCGTCCAACTGCATGCTCCTTCGCCTGCCCAAGGGCACAGCAGCCAGCAGTGCTGCTCTGCCCTAGCCCCAAAACCAGACCCCCTCCTCTTCTCTGGATAACCACAGAGCTAAACGACAGCTAATTTCATGCCTTATAAACCAGATTCACTTTAACACAAAAAAAATAACAGAGAACTTTCTTAGGTCTCTGGGGAATGTCTTGAGACTCAAGCTGTTTTATTATCTGGGTTAGTTTGACATCTGAGAGGAGAAGATTGCAATCTGAAATCTGGAATGGAAAGGGGGTTAGTCAATGTCATTTCCTTTGTTCATAAATAAATGACCAAGAAGAGGTATATGTCACTCTGTTTTCATTTATTGGGCTGAAGGTTCATCTTTAGAACAAAAGATTGGGAATTTATTGTCTTATTAAATATCTGGAGGCTTTTAATAAGGTGCTGTGTTACTTTGACCATCTTACCATTCTGTAATTTGATTATCCAGTCTTTCCGGTTCTTAATTGATAATTAATTTGAATAATGTGCAAAGAATTGAATGATGGAAGAGAGAAAGAGAAACAGATGGTTGGTCTATGCAGCTAGAAAACATTTAACGGGGGAAAAAAGTATCATATTTGGAGCATAACAATATACTTTGTTCATCTCTAGGAAGGGACAATGGCATATGCTGTAGCTCACGTCTTCAAACTTCTGCACTGCTAAAAGAAAGGAAGGAAAAGATATTGAGACTGCAGCATAAAAGGGTGGGTGGGAGAACATGCAAGGACTAAAGAGCTAGCAGCCATGAAGTCTGGCATAGCCTTCACTGGAAAAGAGGGATCCAGGACATGTAATTTGTTGGAGGTCATGTTGGTGTGGACAATCTTAATTTCAAGTTCTCCTTTAACATGCAAACCACTTGAACATGGAGAGATGCAAAGCTGCAACATAAGGGGACTCTGATTTCATTTTAAATGTGGTTGTTTGGAAGAAATCTGTATATTTTACGTGCTGAGATTAATTCCTTACCTCCGAGTACAAGATCCAACTTCAGGAAACTTCAGGAAACTGAGAATAGGGAAGATGGCACCAAAATGCCATAGCTTATCTTAATCCCCCGCAACATCACTCCGTGGAGTTTCACTGGCCCTCCCAGCCCCTTATTACCATCTCCAAAATTTCCACCAACCAGCAGACCTTTGGGTAGTAACTGGGTACCAGAGTTTCTGCAAGAGACACCAGTGCTTGCTAAGGCATGTGCTCCAGAGTTGATTTCCACTGGGAGCCATGGGCAGCTGCACTGGGCTGCTCGCCTTGAGCATCACGATGATTTTCTTCCTTCCACAGAGTGATATTTCAGGCTTGTAATCAATCATGTATTTTTCCAGCCATGGCCTCTGGCTGCAGATGTCTTCCTTCTGGTGTTTCTGGCCATTACATGGCTAAGCATCCTACAACTATGAGTGTTATGAAAACATCATTTCCTGGAACCTACACCCACATTTTTTAGAAGGGATGTTACTGAGATGCACTTGTTTTTTCTTTCAAGGACAGTCTATACTTATGGAGAGAGTAATGACTGAAGGTAATTCTTGCTCTGACTCCAGGAGGGTTAAAGGAACAAATAAGCAATGTATTTGCACCCATACACCCACAGATGTCAAAGGCTTTAAGTGGAGCAGCCCAAAGCACTTAAATCACTTGAAAGATGAATCAGCAGCCTACAAACACATTTGTTTTCTTCCTTGATGGTGCCACTCTGGTTCCAGATCTGAAAGGTATCTCCCTAGCACAAAAGGGTGCACAACAAAGGGCTCTGCAGTGGTGCACACCAAGCCTGACCCAGGATAAGCTGACTTCCACACTCCCTCCCTGAAAAGGCCTGGAGGACTTGAGCCGTAATAAATGAAAGTGGCTCTGTATTTACAGCAAACACCCTTGCAGTGAGACAGGGTCTGTCTTCTCTGCTTTCTCCTTTCTCTAAATCACAACCAACTGAGCCGTTCTCCACCACCCCTTGCTAAGCACCCATCTTACATGCATCCTCTTTTTTGCATAGACATCTCGGAGGCTTAAAAACAACTTTCCGGATGTTCTGTCTAACTCTGCGCAGCCACTGGGACATTTACAAGGACACTGACACTTCCGATGTGGCCAAAGATTTATGGGTTTGGAGATGGGGACCGGCGCTGACATGAACACAAGCACATATTGCTCTTGAGCTGAAGATCCTGTTTGCTCTTTCCCACCTAACAAACCCCTTCACTTTTGACAAGACACTTGTAAAGCACTGGTTATCCATAATAATGGGGACCCCAACGCTCTTTCTGCTCACCACACATCTCTGAATGCTCTATCTGGTAAGATGACGAGCAGTAATAACCACAACAGCAGCTGTGACATTACTACTCCTTGCACCGTCTTCTTCCACTGTTCCTAAGGAGACACAGTGCCCAAGGTCAAGCAACAAACACGAAGCGTTTTGGTAGGACCTACAAAAAGATTTCTTTCCATTTCTTCCAGTTTCCCAACCCCTCCAAGAGAGTAAGGAACCAAAAAATATGATTAAAGAGACCCAGAATCCATCAGATGCAAATGGATTGCAACAGTTTTTAAATGGGTTAAATCTGCAGCCTGAACTACTTGGCAGAATCTCTGAAATCATTATTCTTTTATTCATAACAGTAATAAATAATAATAAACCTAAACATCCCAATGGTCCCCACACCTCCTGCATCTCCCTAGCTGCAGATCTCAAATATGAATAATAATTACAGCTTATCAAATCAGCCTATGATTAGAGACAACAGAAAGACATTTCATATTGTTAACTTCCTTGCACAAGAGGGAAAAAAATCAGGTCATAAGGGTATTAAAAATTTATATCACAGCATTTGACTTGACTCATCCCTTAAAAAGAAAAAAAACTCAGCATGTATTATGTATTTAGGCAATTCCTTTTAAACCCTTTCTCGAATGAGCACAAGATAGGCCAATAACTTGGTAGATGGATGGCTCTATCTAGCCAGTGTGCATATTTTATATTTTATATACACATGCATGTGCATACACTTAATGCGCACTCACACCTATATATATAAAATCATATACATAGAGAGAAAGGTATAAATCTATTTATATCTCTTAGATGAAGACAGATGCAGAGCTAACGTTAAAAAAAAAAACAAACCTCTACACAGATAGCATCTTATTTAAACCTGGCAGCTTTAGAAGAGTAACTCTTCTGCCAATTTTTTGTAGAGTCACAGCAACCTCAGCAAAGCTCGGTTCATTAGCTGCCTTGTTCCTGTTTATGTTTGCTGGTTCTTTTGTTTTGGGTTTTTTTTTCCCCCCCTTTGGTCATTTCTCTAGCTTCCCTGGTCAAAAAATACCTTGACGGGGAGAAAGAAAGTCCTTGATTCCCACACAGCGGTTGAAGCCCAGATGACGAATAAATCAAGTCAAGCGAGAGGCTAAATTTTCAACTCATCGCTCAGGAGATTAGGAGAAGAAAACAGCTACTGCTTGAATGGTTTTCAGGACCCACCTCGCACCCTGTTCATCAGTCCTGCTGGGGCTGCCAATTTGCTCTGGGAGCTCTTATAGCATAGGCAAAGCAGAGTGCTCAACACCGGATAATTTTGTGTACACACCATGTATGTAAATACACACCCGTCCTCTGATAAGCAAGCCCAGGTCTTCCACAAATGAGGGCTGCCCAGAAAACAAAGGAAGGGTGTTTATACCCGCTGTGCATAAAACCCAGGGACCACAGTCACTGGTCTCTGGAGGCAGTCCTGCTTCAGGCACAGGCTGGACAGGGAGGGGAGCCCTGCAGAGTCAGCATCCCGCCAGGCAGGTCCCATCCCATCCCATCCCATCCCATCCCATCCCATCCCATCCCATCCCATCCCCTGTGCTGCCAAGGATTTGCTCAACCACCCGCCCAGTTCAAGGGGAAGACAAGCAATTTCAGTCCACTGTGCCCAAGGCTGCATTGATCCTGGTGCCCACTGCTGTCAATGGAAGAAGATGCCTCCAAAACTCTCTGGATGCCTCCTGGTTGCTTAGATCCTTGCTCAGAGTTTTCTTTAACCTGTTATAACTGTTATAAGAACCAACTAGTGTCCTCACAGTACTCAGAAAAATCCTTCCACATGTTTCCATGTAAAAATCCATTTTTATAAGAGACACGGTTCTGTGTCCAAGGGTGTCAGCACCACATCTTTCCAAAATTATGTCGGAAATCTTAGAAAGGCAAAGACCGCAGCGTGCTGCAGTGAACATCTCTGCGTAAACGCCCTGGCATCAGCCTGCTGTTTTCAGGAGAGGTCAGCATATTTACATAGATGCGTTAATAGGGCAGCCGCCAAAATCTCCTCTAAGATGTTTTGAAAGCTTAAACCCCCCCCTCAAATATTTTTTTTTCAACATCTGCAGTCAATGAAAGGAGAGATGCAAATCTGCTGTCATTTGCATGCAAATTTTTTTACATCAAATCAGTGACAGAATGCACAATAAACACACTTTAAATTGAAATATTCCACGTTCACTTCCTCCTAGCCTTGCCTGCAGCTGGGATCCAATTTTCATGCACGGCTCCACACAGGTGACCATCCTCCAGCGGCTCTGAAGCCAGGAAGAGTGTGGGGAAGATGGAATTACAGAGGCAAAGTAATTGCAACCAGCTCATGACTCAAAAAACAGCTGTCATGAGAGAGAGTAAAGATGAAGGTTCTTCAGAAATAAACGCTGTTAAAAGAGTCTGTATCTGTCTTAAGCCCTAAAGCATCCTTTATGATAACCACTAACATTTTGATCATAGGGAAATATGATAATCAGTTGCCCTGGAGTCCACACAATCAGGAATAATAGCAAATATCTCTGTAAGGCTTGTTTGCTGCAGGCTTTAAACAGCTCATTTGATGTACAACGACACTGCAAGGGAGGGCAGTGATCAGAACGTCAGTGCAGAGATGGGCAAAGGACGTGCAGCAAGGCTAAGGGGTTTGCTTGGGTCATGTGGGAAGTGCGGCTGGGAACCGAGCTGTGCTCACCCAGGCCTTACAGTCATGCTTTTGTGTCCCATCGCCATCCCAGTTCCCAGCCCCAGCCCCATCCATCCCCATTCCCATCTCCAACCCCATCTCCATCCTCATCACCGTCTCCATTCCCATCCCTATCGCCATCCCCAGACCCATCCCCATCCAGGGCACTTTCTCTCTCTTTTCCATATGAGACACAGCAGCGCATCCAGGGTCTCCATCTCCAGCTTCGTGCCAAGTAACACTGATTTTAGGACACACACAAAAGTGCTTCAGAGCCTGTCTGCAGGGGTGAGCTCAGCCACAGCTGCACATCTATCTCCTCATGCCATGTCTAACCTCACCACCGTACCACGTGCGTCCCAGTTTCCCTTTCAGAATATGTTGGTTTCTGCAACATATTCAAAGCTGTTTTCTGTAGCTAGTGCTTCACTTTTCCTAACAGTAGAGTTTCCTGATGTCTGACCAAAATCCTTCCTGCTGTAATTTAAACCTGCTCATTCTTGTCATAGTTGGTCAGCTGAATATTTTTGCTGCCGATTCTGGCAGCTCCTGGTGAGCACCGTGCTCCCCACCATCCCCACAGCACTGCACCTCCGTTGAGTTCAGCCCATGGCTTTCCCAGGGAACGTGCGTTTGCTAGGAGGACAAACCAAAGACAACCAAATGGCAAATCAATCATTATTTTTCTTAATAGCCTGAGGCCGGTCTGCTAGCCTTTGGATCGTGGGATGCTCCTGTGCATTGCTCCCCAATGCCATGGGAGCAGGACAGGTTCGCCCGCACTGTTCCCAGCTAGACGCTGGTGGTGTGGGAGCATTTAATAGTCGCCTGGGTCTGTCTCCGCCGTGTAACAGCCACAGCTGCTCGCCTGCAGCGCAGGCATGCCTCGCCATGACTCACAAGCTATTAAAAGCCACATTTCCCCCTGTATTGCTCTACCTAAAGATATAGATAGGCACCCAGCAAGAACTGCAAAGGCACTTAGGCTGGTTAGTTAGATCACACTGGAAGTTAAGCACCAAATTCACCTGCCTGTTAGAAATTAAATGCCTTTTGAAATGAAGCCTCGGGCACTTCTGAGCTCCTTAAGAAAGCTGGAACCCCAGGTCACCCAAGACACAGGTCAATGAAACAAAGCTGCACGAACCTTCCCGTCCTCATTTCTGCACATGGCAAAGCCCACGAGCTTGGGGAAGCAGGGAGGGCACAATAAGAGAAATCCTAGTGAAATCCTGCACAGAGAGACAATGTTATTGCCCACTCGTTGTACCACTGCACACATATTTTGAGGGGAACTTCTCCAGATTGTCAGAAGCACTGCAGGAGAGAAAAAAAAAAACAACCCTGAAAGGGGCCCAGATTTTTCTGTTTCTTCTTTGCCTGCAAAACTCTCTGCAGAGCCCAAGAAGAAATGCCAAAGATAGGGCAGGAAGGTGTGATGGAGTGTTATCTGCCCAGGGTGGCACTGGCATGCACATGTGTGTCTATGTGCTATCCTTTGGCTTCCTGAGATGGAACAGAGTTTGCATTTGCTATTCAAAGGCCATTTAAAATACAGGATCGCTGAGCTGCTTCTTTTCTCCTTTATTTCTTTTTTTTCCCCATGAAATTAAAAAACCTATTTGAGACCACCTTATCTGGTAGGTGATGGGATAATTGGAAATGCCTTGGTATAGCTGACATGTCCAAAGATACACGGAGGAACAGGACGAACATCTCAGAGACACACACAAACTTAATAAATGTTAGGGACAAATCTAATAACCGCTTTGCTGCCTCAACAGCTCTTTAGCTGATATAAGCGACGCTAACATTTTCCCAGTGTTTTTGCTGTTGTTTAACCCTGTGAGAGTGCAGGAACTGCAGCAGCACTCTGCAAGCACCCGTAAAACACCCACGGTCAGACGTTTCCTGAATCAGCAGCACATCTGCTCAAGGTCTCCTTGGCAAACCTTGTCAGCTGCCTCTGGAAAAGCCCAGACGTTGCTGGCTGCAGGTCAGCCAGCCAATATTTCCTCCCTGCCTTATGTGCCCATAGGCAGGAAGAATGGTATTTGTGGCAATCTCCCACTTTTTTGTTAAAAATAAAGTTTGAAGGCAGTTCAGGGCTTCCTGGCAAATGATAGGAAGAGTGATGGCACCAAGTATTTACAGGGAAGCAGGCAATGTCATTCTGGGACTGGACAAATGTCACTCCTTTTTCCATTTCCCCTCACATTTGGTGGTCTAGAGAGCCTTCAAGGTTCATATCCAGCATCAGGGTGCACTGACTCCACGGCAGAGGACCCCTCGCTTCAACCATGGAGCACCAGGAGAGGTGCAGCTACCAAAAAAACTCAGCAGAGCAATGCATAACCCAAAGCAGATCTGATGGCAGCAGCTGTTGGGAAGCTGGAGACATACGGTCGCCCTCCGACAGATACAGATGTCTAAAAAACTTGCCCTGCACAGGCTAAGAAGGGCATCTGTCAACCTGCAGCGATGTCCAAACCTGCTCTGTTCTGCAGGAAAGCTGCGTGGTTTCCAATGTGGTCTTAGGTGATAGGAGCAAACCTCCTCCTGCACACCTGGAGCTGTGCGGGGAGACCTCCTCCCATGTGGGAAGGGCTGCAGCCCCACGTCTGGGCGCATCCCACACCTCTCTGCTTGACACCTCCCCATCAGAGAGATCATATCAGATGCATCAGGCTAAACCCTTGCTCTAGAAAAAGCATGCCCACGCGGGCAGTTATTCTGGACTAGGCGTAATAAAAGAAATGCCAGTTAAATTTCCTCAGGCACAAGCAGGTTCACCTGCCCTCCTGCCTCCCATACAGCTTGCATTTGATTGTAAAGCTTTTAAAAACAGTTGCATAACCTTATGCACAGGCCATCAGCTTGCTTGGGGATGGCGTGACCAATTATCTGTACAAAGGCTGTGGAAAATTCCTTGATAGGGCTGTGGAGCAAAGGCGTCTGGCCAGCGTCGGGCAGCCTTTCCCACCACTGATGTCCCAAGCACCCTCCGCAAGGGGTTTGTGGTCACCAGCAGTGATATCTTGGCCAGGAAGGACCTCCAGAAGTCCCTAGTCCAACCTGTGCTCAATGCGGGCAGCGCAATGCTAAGCCCAGTTCATCACAGGTGTGCTTTGCCCAAAGTGAGCATCATGCAAGAGGCAATGTGTGCTGCTGGCCCTGAGCTGAGACAAGGCTGGAAACCATTCATTCTCCTAAAAAATGGGTTTGTGGAGGCCATTGGGGCTGGTGGGGGCAGGTGGCTCTAGAAGTTGCCTGCTAGAGATAAAAGAAGGAAAGGATGGGATGGTTCAGCAGGGGGGTGAGTAACGGAGCACACGTGGGGAGGTCCTGCCTGATCCCTGCTTGCATCCCCCAGGACGGTAGGGAAGAGGTAAAGCCCAGCATGGCAAAATCCAAGCAGCCGGAGGGGTCTGCTGGTGAAAGCATTGCTGTGGCTCTGCAGCAAGCCGGCAGCGAGGTTGGCCCCGGCAAGGATGAGCCACCTCGGCAGGAAAGCACATCCACTGTTTGGCTCAGGAGTGAATCACGCCAAGCGTGAAAAGGAGTTTAACATGTGAAGACAGAAGGGCCTCCCTTCCCCCTGCGGCTTCAGCAGAGAAAAAACTTAATCTGCCCTTTTCCAGGGAAGTGCTTTGCAACCTGATTGCTCTCTTATCTGTTTATTAAACAAAGGTTTCAGGAGGAAATTCCTTGCTGCGGTGACAGACCACATTTCCAAGGTTATCCCAGACCACGACGACAGTCGTTTTTCATCCCCATAATTAGAGAAAGCGTGTTAGCAGATTAACGTTAAGCAGCATTTACATATGGTAATATGGTTACGGGATGGCACTCCTAACCAAATTAAAGGCTGCCTCTCTCACACTTGCTCATCGCCTTGCAGCAGGCGGGACTCTGTTCACAGCACTGTTCCCAGGGGATTTAAATATCCAGTCCAAAGTCAGTCCAAATCCAGTCCAAAGTCAGTCCAAATCCATCCATTGACTGCAACGAGCTTTCTGTTGTCAGGTTTCTGGAGTTTGCTTTCCCTGTCACTCGTTGCATCTTGGGGCCTCTTCCCAGAGGTAGTTTTAAGAACAGCATCCCTCCGCCGTTCAGGTTTCCTCAGGTTTGCTCACCACTGAAAGCAGCACAGTGCAAATCCCAGGCTGGGATACCTGGCAGGGCTTGGGTATGGGGCAGATGTGACTCATTTCCAGGTTCCCCTGAACCACCTTTGATGACTTGCTCCATCTTCAATGAACCCCCCAAAAAAAATGCCGAGCCAGCCACTCCCAGCTCCTCTGTAGCCATTTTCAAGGTTCCCAGACTTAACTGTCGAAGGCTGCAGACACATTTATTATCTTTTTGTAGTGCCATCTGGCATTTGTGTATCAGAAGAAGATTACATATATGTCAAACAGGGGGAAAAATATCTTTTCCTGTAACAGTTGTAGAAGCAAGGGAGGAAAAAAAAATATAAAAAAATTAAATCCTGTGGACCATATGGAAGGCTTTTTCTTAAGTGATCCATCTTGAGCAATTAGGAAGTGTCACAGCCAATATGCAGATCCTGGGCTCGCTGCGAGTGCTAGGACAGGAGCTGGGTGGCAGGGTCAGACTACCTGAGACGCTAATGCTGCAATTGCCTGAAATAGCCTGGGAACATGAAATGCCCCCCTCTCCTCTCCCAAAACGGGGGAAGAAAAGCAAAAAGAAGAGAGGGAACAAAACAAGACAGCTTGCAGCATGCTAAGTGAATCAGAGCAATGGCCTTTCTTTGCCTTTCGGGGTTTTTATCATTGCACGTCTTGCGAAAGCAATAGGTGTGAACCCGCCGTGGAGCCTCGCCAGGTTTTCAGTGCTTGCTCTGTGCCTCCCCATGCCGGGGATAGTGGAAAACTACTGGCTTCTCCTCCCAGCACCACAGCACAAGCAAGCTTCGGCAGGGTGAAGGAATCAATCGCTGGCGTGACCTGGGAAACAGTGAACGGAGACAGCGTTGCCGCTGCACCCTGTAGAAAAGGAGTTGGTGGGCGCAGTGTGCTCATGGTGCCCTCTTCTTGGCAGGCTGGGCAATCTCTACCCAGGTGGGTATCTCCCTGCTTGGCAAGGTGGCTGTGTGGCTGCAACCTCACCCTATGGCAGCCAAGAGCATCCCCTGCAACCTGCTGCCTGCACCCTCCGGCTGGTGACTGCAACCAATGGCAGATCACAGGGAGGGGAAGCACAGCCTGCACCGTCCAGTGAAAAGTCTTGGTGGGAAGGTGGAAAAGGCAACCGGGGACGTGCAGGCCCTCCTTTCCCACCCCGTGGCTTGCAGTCACTCTTGTCCATACGGGAGCTGCTGCAGCAGCCAGCCCCTGTCGGGAAGAGGCGCAGCAGCCACCAGCCTGGTGTCTGGTGTGGGAAAGCAGCTCCCACCTCGCCCTGGCAAAGCAAACCAGCCAGCCCCTGTCCTGCTGGGTGGCTGGGACATGGAGGGAGGACAAAAGAAATACCACAAAGTCAAACAGCATCACTGCCCGGAGCAAAACCGTCTGCCCCCACTCCTCTCGGGAAAGGCATGCTCCTCTCCTCCTCTGCTTCTTTCCCCTTCCACCACTCTTGCTGCTCTTATGCTAATGATCAGTGAGCAAGAGGACCAGAGGTCTTCTGTGAATCAGTTTAGCCCAGTATTTATTTTCCTTTCAAGCCCAAAAACTTCCCCTGGGTTTTACCAGTGTCAGTCTAAGACATTCTCCCCTGCTTGCCCCCAGCCTTTGCTGATTCACGCTGGCCCAGGCAGATATTTGCTGCTGTGGCAGAGGGGAGGGAGGGAGTCAGACCCCAGCTGCTCTCTACCCTTCCTCCTGTGAAAGTTGATGCCATTGAGCTATTTTTACCAGGAAATCCAGCTGTGGTCAGCCCTCTTCTGGCAGCTGCCCAGCCCTGGGGGTGAGGAGCACCGATAAGCGCTGCTCCGCCACCGCCACCACACACTGCATCCACCTCCCTGCTGGGTACCCCTCCCTCAGCACTCCCCTGCCCCCAGCATCCCCCACATCAGCAGCGGTTGCAAAACGTCCCATGGCTCTGGCTGTGCCAGTGGTGAGGCAGCAGTGCCCTGCGGCTGCCACCAGCACCCCTCTCCCTCTCCGATTTCCAGTGCAAACACTCACA
Source organism: Anhinga rufa (assembly GCA_013400875.1). Classification (NCBI taxonomy): domain Eukaryota; kingdom Metazoa; phylum Chordata; class Aves; order Suliformes; family Anhingidae; genus Anhinga; species Anhinga rufa. The sequence continues at coordinate 25,126 of VZTV01066915.1, forward strand.
ATGGCATTTCTGCACTGGGCCATGTGCCACCCGTAACAGCCAACAGGCCTGAGTCACCGGTAATGTTTCATTTAGGCTTGACTGTGTCACCCTGGGTTTTGGGGAGGGAAGCGGGAGGGATGGAAAGTGGCCAAGGGGCAGAGAGGCAGCTGAACATCACCAGGATAATTTAAAGAACGGGGAATTTTAAGCTGAGGAGGAAGCACAGTGGAGACACATCGTGCAGGAAAGGCTTTATCTAACGAATATGGCCCTGACAGCCCTCTGTCCCCTCCAGCAAGGGCCCTGGGTGAAATGGGGCAGCAGGGAGGTATGCTGGGGAGACAGCAGTGCTTCAAACACAGCCGAGACAGCAAGCGCGAGCACCCTGGTGATGTTGCAGACCTGGCCTTCTCTGCTTTGCCCCAAAAACCTGGTGAAAGCAACAGTAGCCACCCACACTGAAGCGTATCCCCGTGCCAGCCCACCATTGCCCCTGTGCTTAAAATGACACAGAAGTCAGTCAGATGGGTCAAAAATTTCCATCGGTGCCTTTTCATTGTAAAAATCCTTTTTTAAAATTAAGAATAAGCATAAAGTCTTTCCCACCAGTGACAGAAAGCAATTCTTTACACAGATCTGTCTAACAGCAATGGCTCTAGCAGCATCTCTGCCAGTTATGGTCTGTTGCAGAAGTGTATGTTTAGGGAAAGAGCATGAGGACCAGGTGAATACGCAGTGATACTTTCCCAGGTAGATTTGCCTGTGCTTTAGGTCATTTCTGCCTCCTCCAGCTTAAATGACTTGTGCACTTGTCTTCCATGGGAGGTCTGGGACATGGCTGGGACATGCAGTGCAGGAAAATGCTTCTACGCAACTCACCTGCACTGCTGAAACCTCAGTCTGGTTGTTTCGTCCTGCCACCAAGCCAAGGATGGTTGTGGTCCGCCCCGTACCCGGGGTAAGAGAAGCCTTGCGATGCATCGCGCCCCTGGGTGCACCACGTTAAAACTGCTCCCTGCAGGTCTATGGCAGAAGAAGGGGAGCTGCCATGTTTGCTTAGTAATGTTGATAACGAGCCTCTCAAAAATAACTGTTGTTAGAAATTTCATTCAACACGTGACCCAGGAGAAACGTTTCTGAGGTTGCTCATGGCTTGATTGCTCAGGCTTCCCCATCCTCCCCAAGGATGCACCTGGAGACTGCTCCAGGCTCCAAACCCCTCTCTTAGGGTCATATCAAAAGCTCTTACTCTTGAGAACAAGACACTTATCCCTACCTTGACTTCTCTGCAGAAGCCAATGTGCACCGCAGCTCTGTGGAGCATCCCCAAACTCATTCCTTTCTTTGGCTAGCATCATGAATGTTTCCAAGGTTTCCCATCCCCAGTTTGCTCTGGTAGCCCAAGACCTGCCCAGAAGTGAGTCCCCTGCCCTTCTGCAGCCAGTTTCTCCTTTTCTCACCTTGCCCCTTTGTTAGAAAAGCCCTCTCCACTGTAAAATCCCACCTGGCTTCTCTTCTCCCCTGCTCAAGCTCATAAGGACCTCCTCCATCTCTGCAGGTTTGGGCAAAAGGTCTACCTCCACCCCATCCAGCATCCTTGCTCTGCGTTGGGGGAAAGCCCTGTCCTGCACACCCAGCTCTATGCAGGCTGCAGAAAATCGGGAAAATTGGCATCGCCTACTCCCTGGTAAGAGCAGTTCAGCTGCCGTACCTTTCACAGCGGAGCTTTTGCCGAGTGGACATACTGGCACCATGCTCCCGCCTGTTCACCTCAAGACGCTTCAGGCAGCATAAAATAAAAGCTAGTCACTAACATAACAATTACCTATATAAATACCTATATAGCCACACTGGAATTCATAACCTGTGTGCTGTCAGGTGTTAAAACCCAGGCCTGTGAGTCCTTGCCCTGCGGTGCCTCCAATCTGCAGAAAAATAAGAGGATAAGAAAAATAAAGAGGTATGATGGCAGGCTGGATGTCAGCTCAGGAACATCTGAGTGGAAATGAGAGCTAGTAGTCTGCAAGGATCCCAGTTTTTTATCTACTCTCTGTTTCTTTAGATTTTATTCCTATTCTGGGAAAACTAGGAAAAAGTGTATCTGGGGTCAAACGAAACATTTTATTTTGCTAAAACAGAAAGATTTCATCTCTGTCTCAGCATTAGAATAATTTCCATTTCAAAAGTAGGCTGTGATTTTGAAATGAAAATTCAGACCATCCCATCCCCAAGGGCTAAAGTGGGATTTTTTGACAGTCCTTTCTTTTTTTTTACCTCTAGGGCTCTTTTGCTTGAAATCAATATATTCCTGCAGCAAGCTTTACATTTGACAAGCAGCAACTTTTCACCAGCTAAAAAACCGCTTGTCCCCCCATGGACAAGCTGTAGAGGTACCCCCTCCTTCTTGAGGTCCCTCTGCCCTTGCATGCACTTTACTCCATCCTTACTGCTTATTCCTCGAAGATGTTGTCTGGCAACCCACACACGTGCCTCTCATTAGCACTTAATACATAGCAAGAGGAGATTATACCTATTTCTCCCATCCAAAATAATCTTCTAATGTTTGAAAATAAATTGCAGTAATATGTACCAGCAGGTGTTACCTCTTCAATGTTGTCTTGTTTGTAGCCAGTCACAAGACAACATTCTCATAACATCAGAGGTAAGCAGATGGCACTTATTAATTTACATTGCAAATATACTCTAATATGTACATTGAAAAGCCAGTTCTGTGGGAGGCAGCTTTACCTGGCTCACAGAGTACATCACAGCCCAAACTCCCACCTGAGATCAAAAACGATGCTGGAAGAGCACTGTCCCATTGGCTTCATCATGCTGAAAAAACCCTGATTGTCCTAGCCCCCAAATAGTGTTCTTTTTTTTTTAATTATTATTTTTTTACTTGTCTCTTTCGGTGCAAGCTCTGTAGCAGCAGAGCTGGTGAGCGGGGTGCATACAGCAGGACACCGTGGCACGTTGCTGGGGGCTCAGAGCACTCCCCTCAGGGCATTATTCTGGAACAACACTCAGTAAATGAGGAAAATCAGAAAATGAAACCGGGATGCTGTACTCTTTTTCTGCCGGAAGAGAGGCTGTGCACTAAATGCACACCTCCCGTCTACCCAGATGACTTCCAGGTGCAGGAAAGCTGCTGTTGCCATGACCTTGGCATCCCCGAGACTAAGGTTTGAGATTTCATCCTTGGCGGTACTATTCAGTCTCTGTGAGACATATGTATCTATCGGTATAGATCTATACACACTTATACACATGTGTGCAGATGCATACTGATACAGGTATCTCAGCCTCCCTCAAGCTTCCTAAGGTGGTAAAGTGCAGCGTGCTCCCATCTCCTCCCATCTCCCTCCTCTGATTTCCCATGGAGGATCCGTGCCTCAGGGGCAACATGTGCCATTTTTTATAGCAGCAGTAAAAGAGTTACACCAGAGGAAGAAAGGCATTTTGCACCCCCCTCGGAGGCCAATTTCCACAGGTGTCAATCAGTGCCCCAGGCACCAAACTGGAGAAAATTACACCCAAAGTTATTAGAGGCAGCACGACTCCAGGCAGCATGAACACAGCATATGTCCAAAAGTAAACAGATTGCATGAAACTTTTCTAACATGCTGAGGGGCCATCAGTGCCGAAATCGCTGTTCCTGAGATGTGGCTCTGACTGNAGACTAAAATAGCTCTGTCCCGTCTCCCCTTCCCCCACTCCCCCCCTTCTATCTTCTGCAAACCAACACAGTTGAAAATTGTTGACTAACTTTCTGGAAGAGGCACAAACAAACTGGCAGCAAAAGGAACCCAACATCACCGAGGAAGACAAAGAGGCGTAACTTTTGGTTAAAGGTGTCTCAGAGGTCCTGAGCTGGGGGAGCAGCAGCCCAACCTTCTTGCTATGGGCACCATGGCTGTAAAACTCAGCCCAACTCTGAAGGCTGTGGCAAGGGAGAAGGACAGCCCCAAGGACTGCCGTGTAGCCTCCAACTCACAGCCTGATACAGCTCCCACCCATGCTGTTTAGAGACCTTGCCACTCACGTCCATACCTGGCTTAGACTGGAGAGGCAGGGGAACCTGGTCCTCCACTATACACCCCATGCTGCAGGTGGGCTTGCTGTCTTCTTGGCAGGACCTCATGGCAGGATCACGCCAGACTGCAGGAACCCACCATGGAGGTGGACACCTCACACACCCCACACAACCCCGCTCCTGGACCCCCTTGACAGCTCATGGGGCAGACACCGGCTCAGGGCATCCACAAAATGGTGGCAAGGGCTCTGCCCTGCTTCATGGGGCTCTAGCAGCGCTATGTCCTGGAGATGCTGTGGGGTACACAGAAATCATGCCATGGGAAGAGAGAGCGTACTGGGGGAAGGGGGCACTGGGGAGCTGTGAGCTGAACCCAGCAAGGAACAGCACAAGACAATAGATGCCTCTGTTCCAAAAATACTTGGTGATGTGGATGCTTTCCAAGGAGGAACCCAGATCTGGAGAGTGCACGAGGCAGGCAGCAACACGTTGGATGCCAGAGGAGCCGGACAGGCACATTTCAGAAAGCCAAACAAGCGCGCCGACAAATAGGTAACGTGGCAGCCAGAGGCCTGAATGAGCAGGTGGTAAAACTGCATGTCTTGCTGAAAGACATGCTGGGCTTGGAAACTGGTCGTGCAAGGCTGGCAGGGCAGCCTGCAGGCTGCCAGGGAGCCTGCCCGGCGCCCCGCTCCTTCAGAGCGCCTCAAACGCGCTCCCTTGCCCCAGGGCAGGACAGACTGGCCAAGCGCTGCAAGCCTGGTCCCACCACAAGCACCTTGGTGTGCTCCACTCCTCTCTCCACCATCCTTTGATAGATTCCTGCACCGCTTCCGAAGGGGAGGGATGTGCAATGGTCCCACTCCCTCTGAGCTGAGCTTTACCCATTTCCCAGGCATTGAACAAGGAGCGGTGCCAGATGGCAGCGTGGCCAGGGCGTGGAGAGCTTATGGAGCTGCTGCTTATCTTCCACAGGCTCAAGGCTCAAAAATGCACAGCTCCTGTGTTTGAAAATGCATCCTTCCCTTGATGCTGCAGGGCAGCGCCTGGACTGGGGCTGCCCTGTGCCCTCGTTGCTTGTGTCCCACGACACCAGGCTCGGTGGGACACTGAGGGATAGATGGAGCAAAAGCACCAGTGGCCATCACTGTGTCTGATTCTCTCCAGGCACATGGGACTGATACTCCCAAACAGGAGCAACAAGAGCATCCCAGCTGCCTTACGCTGTCACCGTGCTTTGAGAGGCTCCCTCTCCCCGTCCCTGTACTGGCTCCTATTCTCTCCATCTCACTGGGTGTTTGGCCACAATCTCCAGCTCATACCTGGGACCTTGGGGACTTCCCCACAGTCACCCTGCTGAGTGCTTCTAGCCCATGTCCCAGTGTCACCTGTGTTCAGCAATTGCTGTGAGCTCCAAGGAAAAAAAAATATGTGGGGAGGCTGTGTTAAAAAGTACAGAAGTAAGACTTAAAAGATTCAGAAGATTTGGGTTCATGTGCATTTTGAAAGAGCTTTCTGCTGTTTCGGCCTGCCTGGGTCCCAGCTGCAGGGTCTGCCCTGCAAGCAGAAGAGCAGAAATGATCTTGCTCGCTCCTTTCTTTCGGACAAACCAGAAATACTGATGGAGGTGGCTCAGCAAATACTGCAGGGTTCGGGGTGAACGTGCAGTCTTCTGCAGCACGACATGCACAATGCAGCCTGCCACCCTGCAGTTCAAGTGGGGCAGCCTGCAGCGTACATGCTGCTGGGCTGCTGTCGGAGCGTGCTGTCGGCTCTGCGCTGGATTGTGCGGATCTCGTCTCCTTCCCTGAGTTCACAGGACAGATGCAGCCATATGAGCAGCTTCCGGTTGATGCAGATGCTCTGGCTCTTTACTGAAGTTATTCTCCAACAAACATTCTTAAAGCCTGTTCAAAATCTAGGTGCAAAATTCAAGTGCCTGAGCATTGTGGCGTAACATCACCCCTGCATGATTTAAAATCCGCATGCTGTCGGATCAGAGCAAGGCAAGCCCGAGATCTGGTGCAGCGCTTGCCCGCTGTCCCCTCCCTGCCCGGGCCCCCCTCTGCTGCAGCCACCCTGGTGCCCATGGTGAGGGCTGGATCTGCAGGACCCAGGCAATGGGATAACATCCCCCACGCCTGCAGAGTCTGCACTCGGGAGAGGAAATTCACTCCAGCTGCCAGCTCTAGGTGATAAGACAATCTCCCTTCATCTCTTATTGCCACTTACTCCACCCCTTCATTCTTTTTTTTTTCCGGGTGCACCCAAAAGCCTGTGCTCCCCAGCGTTTTGTACCCTGCTCTGAGTTTCCCCTGATTACACTGCGTCACATTGACGTCAGGGAGGCAGTGAGGGGCAGGTTAATGGGGCTTCTTTCATAACCTATCTGCCCTGGGGGCACTCGTTAAATGTTGGGGCTGCGTGATACACAGGTAACGGCACTGGAGACTGATTGCAAGCAGTCCCGAGGGAACCCACGCTGGTTTTTCCACACAGCCTTCCTGCCAGACCAGGAACAGAGCAAACACACTGAGAAAGGAGGCTGGAAAAGGGCAGGTACCTGTCTTGGCTGGCGGGGCTCGGGGTGTGTGCACAAGGCAGTTTGCAGCAGTGATTTCTTCATGCATTTGTGAGCTGGCAGCACCCATACAGGGGGAATCGCTTCTAGAAAGTGAAAAAAAAATAGATTAAAACTCAAGTTGTTGCAGACTTTGGAGCTTGGCATGGCCATTTTTGTAGGGTTGGGTTTTTTTGGTGTTGCCACGACCTGGGAGACGACAGCTTCTGCGGCTCTGGTTGACAGACCGCATTGTGGTCTGGGTTTCGTTCGGATGGACTCCAACAGAAATCCCCCATGAGAGGTTAAGGGATGCCAGGAAGGGGTATGCAAAAAGCCGGAGGGTAAGGACAGGGCTGTCCCTTCAGAGCTGTGGGGCAGATCCCTGCTCCCAGGCTCAGGAGGGTAGCTCCAGGGTCTGCACAGGACCTTCTGCATCCACCCTGGGACAAACAGCCGGGGGTCTAGCCACAAGCCTCTGGCTCTGGCAGTACTTCTCATTTATCCATCCTGCTCTGCCAGCCCAGCACTCAGCTGCGGGTATTCGCAATGAGCATGAGCCCCATCAAGAGCCATCAGAGTTATCCTACGCTCTCAGGTCGGACACAGCCATGTGGCAGTGAGGGGGACGGGTCTTCAGTTTTTCCATTTCCCTTTTGCTTGAGTGTCTTCTGAAAAAAAAAAAAAATCAATAAAATATCTTTAAGAGATCCCCTGCCTCCTTCTCCTTCATGCCTGCTCCTCACTGGAAAACAAGGATTACCTCAGCTGCTGGGTTTCTCTTGCTCAAGGAGGGTTGTTTGCAGTAACTCCTGGCATGGCTATATGTTAAACACTGACCCAGCCTGGGTTTCAAAGGGCCAGGGTTTTGGGAAGAGAGCATAAATTTGAGCCTCATTTTGGGACACAACCCTAATTTTCAGACTTTGATCTCTCCTTCCCTCGTAATGAAAATCCATTTCTTGTCTTTGGGGACTACTATAGACAGAAGAGACCAGCGTGGTTTGCATATGGAAAAGAATTACTATGAGTTGCTTTTTAAAACATTTTTTATTGATGTGCTCCCGGTCTCCTGTTTGCTGGTGGGTAATTAAGTCAATTAACAAGCATCTGTTTATTTATTTCCCTCATTTATGGATGTAAGCAGTTTGGGTAGCAGTTTGTAACAAGGGCCTGCTGTAGCTTGCCTGCCGATACATGAATATTCAGGCAATCGCTTGCCTCTATCTACGGAGACCTGCCTCCTCTGCCTGGGGGACTCTGGGTGCAAGCTTCAGGGTGGGCAACTGCGGGGAGCGTAGCCTGGGCTGGCACAGGGACAGGGTCCTGCCCATGGCACATTCAGGAGCGCGGCAGCAGCATAGCATGCAGAAGATGGAGCACTGCTGCTTCTGGCTGCCTGCCGCGCGAGGGCCTGTCCTGCAGAAAACAGCTGCCTCTAGTATTTTTCCAGGGTGTAGGCACCCATAAAATAAGTTCCCTCCTGATCTGCATTTTGGCAAAGCCCCTCGACACTCTTGCAGCCCTGTTGGACTTTTGTGTCCCTCCTGCAGATTGAGGCTTCAGCATCCTTCAGAAAAAGAGGTTTTGGGTACCATGCTCGCAAAGAAGCCCACAGAGGCTGGAAACCACTGCCCACCTCCCCACTGCTCCTGGGAGGATGGTCCGGTTTAATGCATCACCCCGGTCACGGCGCCCCTCTCCTCCTCAAACCCATGCGCTTTGCTCCTCCTGAGTGGCTGGGAGAGGACGCACCAGCAGGGAAGCAGCAGCTCCCTGGGAATATGCCATCCTTGCATTCGTGTGGGGCATCCAGGCACACCCCTGCCAAGCCCACCATCCCTCCTGGGCAGCCAGGTAGCCCTGACCTTCTGGTGGATGCATTCTGGGGTCACCAGAGCACCCTGGACGCTGCTTTCCCCACCTCCCTTGCCAAATGAGCTCCCTATGCCTAGAGCCAAAAGCTACAAACCTGGCAAGCGACATTCCCGTGTGGAAGAAATAACTTCCAATGATGTCTTCAAAGAGTTATTTAATCATAGGGAGCACAATTAAAGAGGCCTAGGAGCAAGAGAAAAGGGATTAGCAGTATCTGGGAAGAGGATTCATCACGGCGAGCAGTTTGCAGGGGCACATCTGCTGCTGACTCCTCTCTTCCAGATGCACCGGTTTTATTGCCATGTCAGCAGGATGAATGTTTACTCCCTTTTAAAGCCGTCAGACAACTCAGATGCCGAAACTGTAACGCTAAACATGCTTGTTTTTTAGAAGAGGGGGGAAATGATGCTTAGAATTGAGGGAATTGCCAGAGCAGATTAGACCGGCCTTGCATCTTCTGCTCCTGACGTGAGATGCCATCAGAAGCTCCAGAGGAGGCTGCAAAAAAGCCTGGGGCCAGCAGTGGTGGGTCTACCTGCCCCCCACCTCCATGTGCTCGGGAGAAGGGAGGGCAGGAGTCCCAATGACCCTTTCAAAATTCCTTGTGTTTGGCAATTTAATTAGTTTAAATGAACAATTAGAGCTCAGTTTAGCACTATCTCATTGCAGAATCCACTGGATGGCTGGAATCTCCCCCAGCCCCCAGCTCTTCAAAAGAGATGACAGAGTTTTGGTGTCTTACAGTAAAAATGGTCAGGGCTGGCAGTGCCAAGCTGGGTGTGCAATCAGGGACAGAGTGGTTGCACGCCAAGAAAACACAGGTGAGGGAGGGTACGCGTGGGCATGTCATTTGCAGGGTGCAGGGTGCATCAGGGCACCGCAGGTCCCATGCTGGAGATGTGCGTCTTGCTGTTTGGCCAAAGATCTCCAGGGTCACTGGAGTTGGGCAGCCTCTGCTTGCAGCTAGGACCACACCTGCCATGTGGTGCTGGTGAATTACTGCTGCTCGGTTGTTTTCTGTACCATCGATGGGAAGCGAACATGAAGAAGGGATGTGAATGGAGACAGAAGGTAGAAAACCTCAAGTAGAAGCAACGGCATGGCCGACTGCAGATAGCCTGGAAGAGGCAGAGCACCTCCGGCATGGTCTGCCACCATTCCCAGGCAGCAGGGCTTGGTCTGGGGGATTTGGGGTGTCTGGGAGCTAGCACAAACACATGGAGAGCCTCCTCCCATGAGCAACATGGACAGAAGGTCCCCAAAGAGGCAGGACGCTCACTACCATGCATTCCAGAGCTCACAGAAATTTGCCATCAAGTTTTGAGACAACTCAATTAAAAAAGTCAAACCAATCCATTCCCTATTTCAAGGCGAAACAAGGTGAGAAACATCTCAGGGGAGTGCCAGGAATGTTTGTGTGTGTGTGCAGGCTGGTGGGGAGAAGGAATCAGACTGGTTTTGCTGCTCAGCCATCCTTTGGGATGAACCAGCCCCTGTCACTGAGCCACACCACTGACCAAAAGCTTTGCAGCATCAATCTGCAAACCCCCAGCTCAAGCAGCAGCATCTCTCCTTGCTCAGCTACTCACGGTCTCTGCTCCTGCCACCGCCTGTAAGGAAGCCGCAGCCACCCATCGTGACCCCGATCTATTGCTGTCCCAGGAGGGCATCCCAGGCAGAGGAGGAGCGTGGCAGTGCCAGGCTCGCCTGTGCAATTCTGGGCAGCAATTCACACCCGCCCTGCTCCAACAAGAGGCCCAGGAAAAGCCTTCGATCTTATTTAAGGCAGAAGCGGGAGGTATAATAATAATAATTGGATGAAAGTTTGCTCTAATGGATAGTGCACTGGCTGCAGCCCAAAGCTGCTTAATAGACCCAATTTCCACATGACAACTGAGTGAAGGCACCGGAGACATTCACATCAAAGTGGCTCTGGTCCATAAATAAAAGATACCTTGGGGGCAGCGCAGAGCTGGGACCTCGGGCGGCAGCCCCCTCGCCACGCAGCGGTTTTGGGGTCTGCCCGGTGGATGCGGTGCCGTCGGGGCAGCCCCTGCCAGCTCCCGTTTTATGGCTGGCCACGCTCTGCCCGAGTGGCTGGCCTGCTGGCTGGTGGGAGCAGATGGTCTCTTTAAAACACAGCAAACGCTGCCAAGACCTGCCGCATTTATTAGCTGCCTCGACGCACGCAGGCTGCGAAGTGGCACCCATCCATCTCCTCTGCCACCCTGCCCCACTAGTGTCCCCCTTCCCCACAGACACTGATGGGATCACAGCTGAGAGGAGAAGGCCTGCTGCTGATTTTTGCTTCATATTTTGGTGGGAGGAAGATAAAAAGTTCTAGCTTCTGTCTTAAATTAGCAGGGTGAGATCAGAGGCTGCAGCAATATTGCACAGCCTGGGCCCACCAGCTAATGAGGCTCCCAGGGAGTCTTGCCTTCTTCATCTCCCTTCTTCCAGCATGGGGGTGAAGGGAGGTGGATCTGGGCTGTGCATATACCCTGCGACCGTGCTGCACGGAGATGCCACCAGCGAGCTGGAGCACAGCATGACCTCCCAGCCAGCGTCGGGCTCCCCAGGGTGCCCAGGACACGAGGGGGGCTGACAGCAAAGCTGGCCCTTGGCACAGGGAATGAACGCTGGGTTCAGCTCCTGCCCCTTGTCGGGGCTGTTAACGTGGACCCACTGCCGGTTGCCTGCTGACAGCAAGTTTGGGGCGTGGGAACAATTTCTGGCAGCAAAGCCATATTAAGACATTCTGCCCCCCCCAGATAGCACCCCATATTGGGTGGGATCTGGTTTTGAAAGTTAATAATAAACTGTTCTTTGCCAGATTTTGGTATTTGGCCTATTGCAGTGTTTCATTCTGTACATGCATTTTTGGGGGGCTACGGTTGTGGGGACAAGGAGTTACCCACACGACTACAGAGGCAGTAAACTGCCACGTTAGGGCAAGTATAAACCTCTGGGACATGGGGAAGGAGGGAATTTTCTTCCACATACTTTGCCTCCAGAAACCACACTCATAATTGCATCCTCTGACCCCTCATTTAATTATTTTTAAAGTCTCTGGAAGACACACATGAAGACAGTGTATTATTTTCCTGGGCAAATGAAATTATATGCTTCCCCATGGAAATTATTTTTATTCTGCACCTTTCTCTTAATCCCACAGAATTTGAGAGACGGCTGATTTATAGATTTTTGGAGGCTCTCTTTTTTTTTCCACACTGCTGTCAGAAATGAAATGGATCGTGTATTAGTTTAGATCTGCACGCTAGAATCTAAATAGAATAATATAGAATTTAGATGTACAACTAGAACCGCACTGGATGAGGATGAGGTTTCTCAGCTGCCGAGTGTCTGGGTGCAGAGCTTGCTGCATGCTGAAGGCAGCGTGTTTGCTGAGCACTCCCCATCTCCCCCATGGTCAGGGCACGTAGGGACGATGATGGGAGAGGCTTTTAAACAGCTGTCCCCATGCGTATGCGGAAGGCTGCGGCAGAGGAGCATTCCTGGCTTCAAAGGACAACAGAAATAACTGTTTTGTGAAGTGGCTCTTAAACATGGGACACACCAGGGATTGTCCACCTGAAAAACGCAGCAAACCTTTGAGGTCAGCTTATTGACAGTCAAAGTGAAATTACTGAAGGCAACCTGGTACCAGTCAGTGAAGAAGCCGCACTCAGCATCTGTCCCGGCTGGGGACCATCCTACTGCTTAAGCTGAGATGGGCTTCTCGCACAGCTCCTGGCCTTTGCAGAGGCTTTCTGCTGCCTGCGGGTTGAGCTGGGGGTCCTAAGGTCAAGTGCCCCCTAGCAGGCCACCGCTGCAGGCCAATAACTGTCTGGTAGGACATGCTGCCTCCAAAGAGTAGAGCAGGATTGCTCTGCAGGGGCCGAGAGCCAGAGTCTGCTGCAAGGACACTGGCAGGATGATGTGAGAAGCACTGCAGGCCACCCTCTGCATGGGGCGGGGAAAGCATCCCTGGCAGGACCCTTCCATCTGATCCACTTGGGATCAGTGGGGTTAACAGCACCAGATGCTGAAACCTTGTAAAGGGGAGGCTTTGGTGTCAGGGAAGCTGGGAAGCTTCCTAGGCCCTAAGAGAGACTAGAGGTGGTCATCTTCCTCACTACGTGCACCCAGCTGAGAGCCTTTAACAACCGCCTCCGGCAGGCAGAGCCAAGCCACGCATCTGCGCTGTCACTTCATGTGGCTTTTGGATCAGGGGACACAGTGAGTGGCATTGGAGGGCTCACAAGGGATTAAAAGAGTTATTTCCCCCCCTTTTTCTTTACACACGACAAGGTAGGAGGAAGATACGGAGGAGGCATATCATGACCACAGAAAGGGGCACTTGATCCAAATTCCAGGGTGGAAAGAAAAACATGAAGTGAGATGAGTTAAGTAATTGGGGCACAGGAGGATGAAAGACAAAGCAGAGCAAGCAAAGAGGTTACTTTGCAGGGGTGGGTGGTTTCAGAGTGTCTTTATAATGCAGCCCAATAAGGTCCCTCTTGCAGTTGCTCTTATTACCATTAATAATTACCTCTACCTAATGCTTTCCTCTTACAAGCCCTTTACAGACACTTGCATACTGCAGGTGGAGCCAACAAAGATGCAAAGAGCACTAGAGGTAGAATCCAGCAAGAACAAGCCCTCTGGAAAACACAGAGAGAGGGAGAGAAGGGAAGAGACACCCTGCCATTGCATCCGTGCCAAACCCCCCTCCCTGGAGGGGCAGGTCTGCATCGTGGCATTCATTTGAAACAAACAACCAACAAAAAATAAACAGAAAAAATAAACAGAAAAAACCACACAGGTTTTGGTTTGGGCATGGAAAGCTTTTTCTGCGGGGAAGGGAGATGCTGTTATTCACTTAAGATACTGTTTAGCTAACCTTCTCAACAGCCTATCCTGGGGTAACATCTACCCTTTGCCAAATTTTTTGTGTGTCCAATGCACCCTGATTTTATTGCCCCTTTCAGCGCCGCTTCTTCCAGCACACCCCGTGACAGATGGCTCAGGAGCTGAAAAATCCCCTGTGGCCATTTCCCTGGGACATCTTGTCCTTCCCAGAGCGTCCCTCTCCAGGACTTGCACGTGTTCACGGCCCCAGCCCTGCGATGGTGTAACAGCCCCACACAGGAGGATTTCACCGACAAAGGGACTGCTCTGGGCTCCCGTTCAACAGGGATATGAAATAATCCTAATGGCATCATCTCATTTGGCCTTTCTTTTGCTCCAGCTGTTCCTGCTTCTCCTCCAGAGATGCAGCTGCCTTGGAGAATCACTGAATTGGAGGAGGAGAGGTTTTGGATTCAGTCTCCCCAGTGCCCCCTGCACTTTCCGAGGTGGCAGGGCTGTTTTTCTGAGGAGACCTGTAACACGAGCAAAACAAACGTTGGCTGTCTTGTGTGGTCATGTCTGGATTTCAGGGCAGGCTTTCCTGTTTGGACAAACACAAGGCTCAAGGAGAAATTCAAGAAGGTGAAAATCTGCATGCTACACATCCAAGAATATATCAAAGAGAATGAAGCTCCAGCAGCAGTTTCCACACACTCCTGGACATGGCCACAGGCTTACTGGAGGATCCTCGCCTTCATTTCATCTTTTCTGGCCTCCCATTTCTTGCAAGAGAGGCAGAGACCCTGCGGCTGCCAGGGGCGCAGCCCAGCCTGCAGGCGAGGGTCTGGGGCATGGGGAGATCAAAGCAACAGGGCAAAACACAGTTTTCCCAAATTTCCTCCATGAAGTGACTGAACTGAGGGTTTGAGGAGGCCAGAACTATAAAAAGAATAATAAAAGTATCTAAATATGCTTGAGGCACCAGCACAACTGATTACTGCATGCATGCTTGGGTTTTAGGCTAGGTTAAAAGCAAACAGGGTTACAAGCCGACAGCAAACTCAGCCTGCTGCTTCCTCACCTCCTGCCACAGCTTTTGTTCAGGCACAAGTGCTACTCAAACAGCTCAGGGTCCTGCGAGGAGGGTGGAAACCTTGGCTGATTTATAATTTGTGGGCAAATCTGGTCATAAGTCATCCCTCGTCCTGCTCTTCAGGGAGGTCTTCTCCATGGGCTTTCTCAGGAATTGGGAAGGGGAATGAAGCCAGTGACAAACAGAGGTCCTAAAGCAGCCAGGACACTCCTGGTCTCACTCCCAAATCGTGAGACTTACTTCTCTGAATCTCTTCCTTTGAAAGATTCTTGCCTTTCCTAAGGACTAACTGGAACTCCTATAGCTCAAGTGAGGGGGTTAGCCTGAGCTCACCTAAGGCTCTTACAGGCTACAGACACTTGCCTATGCCAGAAACAAGTGAATATGCTCTTGCTCACTGGCAGCAAGTCAGGAGGTAGACCAGCAGGTAGCCTGTGAGGCTCTTGCTGAGCCCATCCTCTTGCTGTAGAGGGGATGCTCTCCTCTGCATCATCCACTGAGGCCACGTTTTTGGCAACAAGCTCAGTTTTCTGGGCCTGGGATTTCCAAACAACTCGGAATTTAGCAGCCACCTTAGACCTTGCACTGCTTCCACATCTCCCAGGGAGCCAGGTCATTGCCACTTTGGTCCTCCATCACCCCTCTAGGCAGTGTGAGCCACTGCAGGTGCTCAGCCTGGAGTGGGTGTGGAAGAACCCCAAAGCACCCGGTGGTGAGCTGGTCTCCCACCCTTACCTTGACTCCGCACCCCACATGCCAGCAGACATGGAGCCGTGGGAAAAATCAGTATGGGGCAGGCCCAGGGAAGAAATGATGTACAGGGCAGGTGTGTGAGAGGCAGGGAATCATTTTAGGAACCAGAATAAGAGATGAAGCCATTTTGTCCTTTCAATGCCCTCATCCTGCAGACTTGCTCCCTATTTTCTCGTGCCCAGAAACTCTCACTCACACAGAAACTATGGACTTCCCCTGAAATAGGCTTTATCACTGAGAGTCCCCGCTCAGAGAATTTCCTGACTGGCACAAAAGCATGCTACTGCTGGAGAGGCTGCTGAGGCTGGCCTGGCAAATACACTGAGTACTGATACAGTGCAATGCTTGGAAAGGAAAGAGTAGAACTGTCTGCTTCCAGGAGAAAGACAAACAAAAATTCCTCTGATATTCACGTGTTCTGCAGGAAAAAAAAAAACAGCGCAAACACTTCCAGTACAGCCCTACCCTTACAGTTGCTCTTGTTCAGGAAGAGATACCCCCTCTTATTCTGTACAAGCCAATAGACCCTTTCCAGGCAGTGGGATAGTGGCAAGAAGACCCATGGAACTGGTACACGATGCCCATCCAGCCCAGCAGGGTCTCAGCATCCAGCAGGGTAGCCACACAGGAATATCAGCCTCCCTGCACACTCAAAAGGTCCTTCCCAGTTAGGTACTGGACTGATAACAAGGGGCTTAGGGCCCTATTTCTAGAGGTTTTGAGATACTTGTCTCTCCTTAACCTTTGTGCTCGTGGGAAGACGTGTCCCAGCACTCCTTCCTTCTCCCCCATGTCAGAGCAGATGCTCATGCATCTCTTCAGTGCACTGGGTGCTCAAAGCTCCCTTTTTAAGGCTGCAGGGATGAGCTTTATAACTGGCTGCGGCCTCTGGTGCTGGGTAACGAGCAGTGCTTCAGGACCAGATGGAGCTGCAGCTGCCATAGGACCAGAGTGCAAAGGCATCTCCACTGGGAGACGGGGGAAGCTACAGGAGAAGCATTACACAAAGCTATAGAAAAGACCAGGGAAGAAAAACAGCCCCTGAAAAGGGGTTTCCACATTGCTGATAAGCCAGACACTGACCCCTCTTCCCCAGCAGAGACTCACAGACATGCTTCAAGCAGCTCTACCCTCTCTCTGGAGCTTCAGACATGATGTCTATGTGGTTCACAAGCCCCACAGTCCAAAGATAAGAAGCCAAGGAGAGATGCAATATATAACTCCTTCCTGTCTCAAAAGATTGTTGAAAAAAACAAATGTATAAAGGCTTACAAGTGGCTTTGATAAAAGGCTACAAACAAGTCCCTAACCCACAAAAGAAGTGTTGTGCTCATATTTGAGAGGCACAGCTGAGAGCCCTGCCCATCTCCTGAACAGGTGAAAAGCATTTCATCCTTTGCGGCAGCCCCCATCACTTCTGCGGAAACTGGGCTGCATGAACAGGAGTGTGGGCAGCAGGGCGAGGGAGGCCATCCTGCCCCTC
Source organism: Anhinga rufa (assembly GCA_013400875.1). Classification (NCBI taxonomy): domain Eukaryota; kingdom Metazoa; phylum Chordata; class Aves; order Suliformes; family Anhingidae; genus Anhinga; species Anhinga rufa. Next base: position 41,762 of record VZTV01066915.1, read on the forward strand.
TGCTCTGCCCTGGGGAGGCCGCAGCTGGGGTGCTGTGTCCAGTGCTGGGCCCCCAGGTGCCAGAAGGACAGGGAGCTGCTGGAGCAAGGCCAGCGCAGAGCCACAAGGATGCTCAGGGGATGGAGCATCTCCCTGGTGAGGAAAGGCTGAGAGACCTGGGCTTGTTCAGCCTGGAGAAGAGAAGGCTGAGGGGGATCTCCTCAGTGTTTATCAGTATCTGAAGGGCAGGTGTCAGGAGGGTGGGACTGGGCTCTTCTCAGCGGTGCCCGACGACAGGACAAGGGGCAACGGGCACAAGCTGGAACACGGGAAGTTCCACTGAAATCTGAGGCAAAACCCCTTTGCTGTGCGGGTGCCAGAGCAGCGGCCCAGGCTGCCCAGAGAGGCTGTGGAGTCTCCTTCCCTGGAGCCATTCCCACCCCGCCTGGACGCGGTCCTGTGCCCCTGCTCTGGGGGTGCTGCTCACGCAGGGGCTGGACGGGGGGAGCTCCGGAGGGCCCTTCCAACCCCACCATTCTGTGATTCACTGCCTTCCAGAGCATCCTAGCTGGGAAAAACACGTCTTCATCAATATTTGATACCATGGGCAATTGTCGGCAGCTGAAGCGTGCCACTGCCATGGTCCTTACCCACACAAATTGCTGCAAATGGCTGAGAGGCTGACCAGCCAACACGCAGGGTGAAAGGAAGAAATGCCCAGGACTGTTGCCTGCTCCATGCTGCCTGGAGTGGGGAAACAACACAATGAAGAGGTTACAATAAGCCCATAAATTAATGGGGGGAAAGTGGGGAGCATAAACCTTGAGGCAATCACGGAATACACAGGGAAGTGGACATATAAGCAGAAACAGAAGTTTTAATAAATATGGATTCCTGGGATAGTGCCCCATAGTCAGAACCAGCTGGGCACGTGCACCCACTGAGGAGAAAGGATGGAGCCCGTGACCTGCACCCCAGCCCACAGCCCTGCCTGGCGGTGGGTACAGCCAATGAAGGACACCGGCTGATGTGGGCAGAGAGTGCCTGGCCCTTCCTGGGCAATCCAGCAGGATTAGCTGCTAGCACACAGTACGACATCTAACCCTGTGAGAAGTGTCATGGCAGGGAAGTGGCTCCAAGGACAAACATCCTGCATCGCTTGCTGACAGCTTTGCCTGCGCTCCTCACACTGCCAGGATCCTGTTGTATGGCATCAGGATTCCTTCTGCCCTGTACTACACACAACCACTCTTTCCACAACCCTGGGCTTGTCCTGCACCCTGGCAGCAGCTTTTCTATCTCAGGGGCATGAGTTCTTCACGTGAGGATTGGGAGGCATCATCCCCACTAGACCAGGCACTAGTCACAAGCCAAGGGCACTCCCTACAAGGAGCCCATAGAAGTGCAATGGGAAGACAGGTCCTGGGGCACTGACCTTGGGGGAAGCGTGGTAAATGGCCACAAAGCAGCTTTGTCCTCAGCCCTCGGGTGGTCTTTGGCCTGGCTGTCAGAAAGGTCACTCCAAAGGGCACCCTGAGGGACATGACTTTTGCTTGAAGTCCTTCAGGTCCAACTGCTAGGGACTGGGGTTCACCAGAGCTGCCCGGTGTTACTGGCAGCTTGACACCACTTTTAAGGATGTGCACAGCCAAGGATGCAGCTAAGCAGAACCAGCGTGGGGACAGGGGACATCAAATTCACCAGGTCCTGCCAGCAACAGCTGCTAAGGCTGCAGAGTAAGCATCGCAGATGGAGGAGCCTGAAGACACAGAGGCCACGCTTCGGGTGCATGCGCAATCACCTCTTTTTGTAACTGTGCCCACCCCACAGTCCTCCCTTCACCTTATGCTGGATTAAAACCAAAGCGGCATCTAAAGTGGTTGCCCCAGACCTCCCTCACAGCTGCAGGATGTATCCTCTGGGCCAGAAATGTCTGACAACATATTCCCTGAAGGATGCAAGGAAGTCTTCAAATTTGATGTGGCAGCCTTTCCTTCCTCTATTAAAGGGAGCGCTTCCTTGGGATGACCCCCATATTTATGCCCTCAGCTAGAGGAAGATGCTCTAACACATATCAAACAGGGTCCAGCTCTGCAGAGGCATCAGGACAGCAGGCAGGCAGTCGGTAGCATAACTGGCATCTGGCTCCATCTTACTGCCTCCCAAATCCCTGACTCTTCAAAATCCCCCACCCCTCAAACTCGCCTTGCACAGCTGGTTGAAGAGTCGGGCCACACAAGGGGTGAAGCGCCCGGAGGGTGCAGGGAGCAGGCAGCAGGGTGAACTCAAGCCCCCGTTGTCCGCAGAGGCAGCTCTGCGGTATGCGAGAGGAGATCCCTTCCCCTGCAGCGTTCTGCTTGCATAAGCAACGTTTATGCTATTAAATTCAGAAAAGCAATAACATCCCCAGCAATAGATGCTGCTCACGATAGCTCAGGGAACAGATAAAGAATCCCAGAGATATGTTATTCCTGTTCAAAGTTTTGGTCACAGTGACCTCCATGGATATTTTAAAATCAAGCTGGTTTAACTCTGTTTTTTTATTTGTTTGTTGTTGCATCCGCTTTTTAAAGAAACTTTCAAAGACCATAAGCCCTGCTGTGTATCTACTGTTCACTCGGTTTCCTTTTTTTTCATTTAATAAGGCAAAGACCAGTTAATTAAAAAAAGATCTCCATCTCCCAGCTGACATATTGCCCTTGGCCCAAGCGCTAGTGCTCCCCACCCTGTGCACAGAGCTATTGCTGCAGCTGCTTGGGTACAATGCGAACCGAAATGGAAATGAAAGCAGAGGCTGTGCTGACAGAAACTCACAAGTGCCCCTCGGAGCCTGCTGAATTTGGAAGCTCCCAGTGAAACGGGAAGGCGAAGCGCCAACCACAAAATGAAGCCGGCAGATTGAGAACTCCCTCTTCTTCCCCCTCCTCCCAGGAGAAGAAAAACAGCCCTTTGAGGGGATGTGTTTGCACCATACAGGGATCCAGTAAAGAACTGATAAAGCCAAAGCAAAACAGGAATTTAATCCTTCACTGCTGCTTCCCTCCAGAGCTAACAGAATATCAAATAATAATAATAAAAAAAA